>PVJH01018255.1:0-45680 GCA_004026705.1 Nesogale talazaci | reverse complement strand
CCTGTCAGGAGCCATCCAGCCCGGACATGCTTGACCTGGCTACAGGCCGGATATGCCTGAACTCTGTTGCAGTTTGTTGCCTGGGGTTTGTAGTTTGTCGCCTTTGTAACTGTAAACAGCCCTGGCCTCTGAAGCCAGACTTGCAGTTGTGCTGCCATTCACTTGTTAATTTTGAAGATCACGATATGCTAATTGCCTAAGCTTGCTTGCCCTATAAAACTGGCTTACTTCTCACAAATCAAAAAAAAAAAAAACAAAACAAAACCCACCCCATCCCAGAAAAGATGTAACTACTGACACAACGTATGTATGTATGTATGTATGTATGTATACATTATGATGAGTGCTGTATGAGTCCCCAATAAAATGAATTAATTAAAAAAATTTCCTTAATTTTATTAAAGTAGATATTGAAGTCTCATGAGCATTCTTTTCATCTCTATTGAATAACAGTTATGGAGTATAGGAGGGGTAGGCTCTACCTTCCGATCCAGAGGAGGATCTTGATTGGCCTGATTCCATTTTTCTGTCACAGTGATTGATCTAAGTTTCACCATGTTGTAGTATGGAATCCCCTTCACTGTACTGATTGAATCAATGTAGACCAAGCAGAGTGAGTGAAGCTTGGAGATTTTGTACAATGGCTCTAAATCCTGACCCTGGCTCTGCTTTTGGATATGAATGCAGAAGAAACATGGATTTTGCTGGTAGCCATTTTATGAGGTCAGTCTTATAAACAAAGCTAACGTTTGGAAGCAAGCAGCACTTGGAAAGTTGCAAACACACACATACACATACACATGCGCACACACAGCCAGAGCCAGGACCAAGTGATGAAATATGCTGTGGACTTTACAGTAACAGAAGCCAGAAAATGCCTTAATAATTTAAGCCAGTAAAGTAGGCTTTCTGTTATGTGCTACAGAAATACATGTATTGAGTTTTCCTTATGGTGTTTGAGAAATAGCGTACTATTGTGAGCAGCCATTGAGTCAATTCCCAGTCATAGTGGCTCCAAGTATCATAAAATAAAATCTGGCTTGGTGTGCTGGAATCCACTGCCATAGCTGCTGTGTTTTGTGTTTTGTAGTGTGTGTATTTTATATTTTTATTGGCATTAAATTCATATATCATACAAATCAATAGTCAATTGCTCAAGCATATCAAAAAAAATTGTATAGTTATCACCACACTGAATTTCAGAACCATTCCCCATGCCTGTCCTCATGTTTAAATCATCTTTAAAACTAGTTGTGTAATTATAACCAGTTCTAGTGCTTCCTCTTCCCTTCTGCCTTCATTGTTTACTCCCCCAATCCATTCACTCTCTCTAACTCACATGCCCCATCCCTACATCTGCTATAAACCCTAGCCTCAGTTATTATCTCTATTCTCTATGCATCCACTCTTTCTGTGCTTCACAAACCAAGATATCCAACAGAACAATAAAAAAAATCCAAAATAAAGTGGTAAGGATAAAATGATATAACACAAAGATAAAAATAAAAATGAGTAAGAAAGAAAAGACTATCCTTAACATTTAAAATCCAACAAAACATTTTTTTTCATGGAACATGAAATAGGTACTTGCATTTAGAACAAATTCAGGTTGGGTTAAAAGGGAGGTCACTTGGCCAAATATCAAGGTCAGTGCAGCATAATCAAGATTACAATGATCTCTGTCTGATAGGAAGACTGTTCAAGACCTTTGGTTGTGACTAGTGGGGAACTACCAGAGGCAAAATCTAACTAGTAAATCTGAAAATGGGATTTGGTCCTTCAACTGTCCTTCATAGCTTTCTTCAAATTGGATGTTTGCAATATAAACACTGATATTTTTCCCCTATCACATTTGAATTTTGTTATTGTTGTCTTTAGATTACACAAGTTGCTGTGCTTCTTCATGTGAATTCAGTTGAATCCTTGTAATATGGCTGCTTGTTTGAATACAAGTCTTCAAGACCCAAACACTATTCTGATTGGTAGCTGGGCACTATCTTCTTTCTTCACCACAGTTTGCTGAAGCAACCTATCTTGAGTGATCATTTCATAAAGGTGAGTATCAAGCAGGGCCATGCTATCAAAATGAAGAGTTCTTGGATTGGGCCTAGAGTTAAGTGGGAACCCAGAATTTATCTGCATGCCCATGGGATATGCTCAACTCAAGTTTCCTTTGGGGTCATAATATAACAAAATCAAAACATTTTAAGACCACCTATGCCAATAACAGCAATAAACCCACCAGCAAATAAATGGGGGGGGGGGGGAGAGTTTGGGAAGAAAAGAAACTAAAGGAAGGAAAACAAAAAAAAACCCATAGAAACAAAGTGCTATCACATAGCTAATCATCCCTCTGGGGTATAAAGCAATTGCACCAAAAACATCAATGACCCAACCCTCAGCACTCCTTTGAGGAGTCTATTCAAGTACGTTTCCACCTTGAGCCACACCCATGAGTTGTTGCCCTTCACAGTTGGATCTCTGATTCAACTGTGCTCTTGTTTAGTCCAAGAATGGGGATGGGTGTCAGTGGGGACCTTCCTGTATTAATTCTTCTAAGTGCAGATTCCTGTCCAGCAGGTCAAAACATGCCCATGAGACGGGTATTGAAGCACTCTGGTGATTCTTGGTCTCATTCCATCAGCCAGGGATTCCCCTCTAAGGTCCAATTACTGCCACTTCCACAGTCTGTTTGCCCATCCTCTGTTTCCAATCACATCCAAGTATCCAAGGCTTTAGTGCAGGCAATTTTAAGGTAGGTCTCAGTTCTTTATCATGGCCTCTATGTGAAGTCCTTCTGGTATACCTGTGTTATGCCATGATGCCCGCAAGATAGTTTCCATTATAATTGTGGTACTTAGTCCATGGTATGGTTCATCGAAGGATGGATAGTAATGTATAAGTAGTGTCTGCCAAGGGACAAAAAAATCTGGCCCACTGTCCCCCTTGGTTCTCAACAATCAGTATATTTGTGTTTCTCAAACTAAGGGCTTATAACATTTTATCGTATTATATTCTGTTGTAATTCATCAGCTAATTTTCAAAAGATCACTTAACTTTTCTTCCCAATCTGTCTGTCTGGAAGCTCTATTTAAACCTGTCAATAATGAATGACCCTGCTGACATTTGAAATACTGTTGACACAGTTTCTAGTATATTAGCAGCATGAAAATCATCAAACACTACAAATTGACGTTTCAGTGGGTAGCTAAACAATTTAAGTTTAATCAAAAGCATTTGACTTCAAAGAAAGACATTCAGGTGGCCAACAGGCATATGAAGAAATGCTTGTTCTCAGTGGAAAATTAGATGAATAAACTTTGATACATATAGACAATATAGTACAGTATGCTTTTAAAGAGCAATGTTGAAATTGTGCAATACCTCATAACATGGATGATTTGGAGGACATCCTACTGCATGAAGTTAGTCAACCACAAAAACAAATATTCAAAACAAACATACTTCAAGGGTTACCAGGAGTGGAAGGGAAAGGAGGGAAGAGAAAGCAAGAGGTTAAGGGTAGGCAGGCATTGACTTCAGTGAGGGTAATATAATAAAAGAGGAAGATGGGAAAGAAAGGGAGAAGGGAACAGAGCATGCCATAGCAAAGTGTTATAATATGACTAAGATGTTGAAGAGAAAGAGAGAGAGGTTGGAGAGGTAACCCTCCACCTAATTCACAATACAAATATTTTTTTTGGGGGGGGGGGCGGCAGAAGCAGAAGTCAGCAAAAGACAATTACGCTCATAGTTTCAGGATATCAATAAAATCTTCTAGACCAACAGATGTATCTTCAGAATCAAACCTAAAACTCCTAAAGCCAAACCACACTGCCTCATTCATTCAGAACCAAGATGACAGGAATTCAAGGAAAACAAATCTTCAAAGCTGTTTGGAGATAAAAGAAAGATTGTACAGGAGTTAGTGCTGAAGCAATTTGGAAAAGCTGTAGTTATTTTGACAAGCTCTTTTGCCAAGATAGGCAGGATAGACATGAAGGAAAATGGATCCCAGCTTCAGTTCTCCTATTTGCCAGTTGTTTTTATATGCACTATCACCTTTTTTTTTAAAGGATACTTGGAAATTGCTATTATCCCCTCCCACATCTCACTGCTATACTGCCTTTGTGGAAACTGACTCAGAAAGGACAAATAATTGGTTCAAACTCATAGAGAGTCTTCCTAGCAAAGTCAGGGTTTGAATATTAATTTTTTGCTACCACAGTGTTCTTTCCATATAGTTTATAGCTGGGAAACATAGGTGCCTGTGATGCAACTTTGGTTGGAAAAGCTTTTAGAAATTATCAGACTGAATATCACAATTTATTTAGCAATTGCCTCCTGTGCTGGAGTCCTGTGTATTGCAGGCCCTAAACTTTCTTTCTTTCTTTCTTTCCTCTCTCTCTCTTTCTTTCTTTCTCTCCTTCAAGTCAATTCTAACTTGTGGCAACCCCATGAGGAACATATTTGTTTGTTTGTTTATAAACATTCTATTTTGGGCTCTTTCAGCTCTTGTAGCAATTAATACATCAATTGTATCCAACACATTTGTAATATGTTGCCATATTTTCTAGACATTTCCTCTTGAGCCCTTGGTGTCAGCTCCTCTTTTACCCCATACCTTTGTTGTCCCTTGATAAATTATAAATTATTATTTTCATATCATACACCAACCACTCTCCCTTCCCCCACAGTTTCTGTTGTTCACATCCCTGGAGAGGTGTGGTTATGTGTGGATCACTGCAATTGGTTTCCCAGTCCTCCCCTCTGCTCCTTACCCTCCTGGTAGCATTATTCCCATTCCTGTTCCTGGATTCTGTTCCTTGTGGGCTCTTATCTCTTAGCTGTATCTGTGCACATGCTTCAGTCCAGCCCACAGTCTAGTAGCCACACTACTAGAGTCATGATAATGGGCTGGGGCTGGGAGTCAGAAAGCCTCAAGGAACCAAAGGAGTATGTTTTGTTGGTGTTTTTCTGCACCTATTGACTCATTGCTTCCCTGTACCCCTTTGTGAGGGGATATCCCAATGGCTACAGTTGGGATTTGGGTCTCTGCTCCGATCCCCCCTCATTCTCAACAGTATGTTTTTGTTTGTTTGTTTTGGGTTTCTGATGCCTGTTATCCAGTCCTGATGACACCTCATGATAGCATAGGCAGGTGTACTTCTTCCATGTGGACTAGCTGCTTCTCTGCTAAATGGCACTTGTTTAACTCCAAGCCTTTAAGATCCCAGATGTGATATCTTTTGATAGCCAGCCACCATCAGATTTTTTCTCATTTGCTTATGCACCCTTTTTCTCTTTAGTGATTGTGCTGGGAGGGTGTCCCTGAAGAGTCCCCAACATAGACTTCAGGCTAGAAGGGACAGATCTCAGAATTCCCCCAGGAACAGTGGGAAGACCATAACAAAGGTCAGCAGACAGACATAGAATTATGTATGCTTTTTTTCCTTTTTGTTTGCTCTCTGTTATTGTTGGGTTTCCAACTTATATAAGATAATCATGAGAAGCAAGCTCCAAGAGAAAGCAATAGAACTGATGGTCCCAGAGACACTGAGGGAAGAAAAAGGCAGAGGAGAGGAGTGGTGAGCAAACAGAGCCATAGTCAGGGAACAACTAGGAATGAAAATCAACAAGGATATAGAGATCCTGGGGGTTTTGGAGCAATAGCAATCCAGCTGAGAGGAAATATTAAGAGGCAGAAGTAGAGCGAGCATTTTGGTGGAGCAGGACAAAGGTTCAAGGAAAGAGAGGAACAATCTAGGAAGCAAAGATATGGATAGTGATATAAGCATAGGTGTGTACATGTTAATTTGCTAATTCATAGAAGTAGAAGTATTGGCTAATGTACATATATTTATATGGCAATATGCTGAGGTAGTGAATGTACTTTGGGCCTCTGCTCATGCCCTCCCTTGACGTAAGAACACTTTACCCTAACAAGCTGGCATTCTGTGGTGCTTTAGCTTTTTCAGGATTATTTAATTCACAAACAACTCTGACTCTTCAGCTAGCAATCCTGTGTAAAGAACTGGACTCAGTAATGTGTGACTTCACATAACCTAGCCAAACATCCAGATGCACTGTCTCTTTCTCATTTCTCCAAAAGATTCACTAAACTTCTGAAAATGTCATCAGTGTTGGGGAAAATGAGCTTTTGTCTTGTCATTCTAGGACTTACCTTTCTTGCAGCTTAAACTTCACCACTTAGTCAAACCCTCCCTCTTGCCATGTGCTCAGCTCCAACACTGAAGCAAAGGTTGCAAGGAACAACTTCAATTACAAAAAAAGTGTCTTTGATAGAAATTCTATAGCATGAAATCTCTCATTTCTTTATTTTGTTGGGCACTGGTGTCAGAAGGCCATACTTCTTAAATTACTAAGGTGACTTAATGACTTAGTGAGTTACCAGTTGAGCTGCTAGCCACAAGGGCAGCAGTTTGAAACCACTATGTCCTCCAGGGTAGAAGATGAAGTTTTCTGCTCTCATAAAGATTTATCGCTTCAGAAATGCACCACGGGGTTCTAATGTCCTTCCAGTCACCGTGAGTTGGAATGATGGTGAGTTTGGTTTGGGTTGAGGGCTTTCAGATCTTGAAAAGGCATTCTTTTCACATTACTATCTGTTCAGATTAATCTGAGTCAACCTCCTAGCTGTGACTTATCAAGCTTTACAATCCTAGAAACCCTGAGGAGCAATTCTATTGGGTCCTGTACGGTTAGTCTGAGGTGGAATAAATGACTCCATGGCAGTGGGATGGGTTCAGACCTGTTTGGGGAGTCCTTGAGCGGAGCAAATGGTTAACATACTCCAATGCCAAAGGAGAGTTGGGGTTTTGAGTTCGCCTTGAAGTACTTCAGAAAACTCTAGTGATCAACTTTTGGGAAGTCAGCCATTGGAAACCCTGTAGAGAACAGTTCTAGTCTAAAACATGTGGTTTTCATGAATTAGAAGAGGTTTACTAGTTACTGCTTTGGATTTATATCAGTTTTGATAACTTCATAACATCTTATTCTATAGGTATAGGTAAAAGTGATGGGTACAAAATAAGCATTGCTTCTCAGGTCTAATTATTAGACTCTTTTTCTATTTCTTCTGAGCAAGCCCACTATCTTGCACCCTGCTCTGGAACCTACCTGATGTCTTTTCTTCCTGTAAGCACATACCTATTAAATTAAATACTGACAGCGTTATTGTTCCAAACCTTGTAAAGGTCTAAGTCTTTGATATTTGCTTCGTTACCTAACATTTCCTCCTTTTTGTGTCCATTCATGCATACATTCACTCATCATAACTACAGAATTCCTGTTAGCTGTTAATGTTAGAAGTATTTGAGATACAAATGTCTTCGATTGTACTTCATAGAAACGGAGATTGACATGGGAAATTTTTATGCAAACTTTCATATTGAGAGGATATTGTAAGGGAGGAGGGAAGTCTACTATGTCAAGAAGTAAAACGACAATGCAATTTCTTTCTCTTTTCTCCCTCATCATTTTATTGGTGGCTCTTATCGCTCTTATCACAATCCATAAATCCATCCATCGTGGCAACCATCGTTGTACATATATTGCCATCAACATTTTGAGAGTATTTTCTTTCTACTGAATGCCTTCCCTCCCTCCCCTACTTTCCCTCCTTCCTGAACCCTTGATACATTATAAATCATTATTTCCATATATGACATTATCTGCTGTCTCCCTTCCCCCACTTTTCTGGTGTTCATTCCACCACCCCAGGGGTGTAAAATATTGATCATTGTGAGGTTTTCCCTTTCTGCTCCCACCCTCCCCCTAATCTCCTGGTATCGCTCCCTACTCTCATTATTGGTTCTGAGGGGTTTATCTCTCTCATTTGGATGATCCATATTTCAGTCTCTTAATATGTAACAGTGTAAATGCTCTGGTCTAACTAGACCGTAAGGTAGAATTGGGATTATGATAGTGCGGGAGAGGAAGCATGAAAGAACTAGAGGAAAGTTATATGTTCCCTTGGTGCTATACTGCACCCTGACTGGCTCATCTATTCCTGGCAACAATGTAACTGCATGGAGCCTTATAGAGAGTGAATTATACCACCACGCCAAAAAGCAAAGCAACAATATAATTTCATGGAGCTTTATAGAGAGTCAATGATACTATACATGTTGTTTTCTCTAGTGGCCAGCAGGTTAGCTTTATAGGTAGACTTTCTCTCAATCATTGGCTAGGAACCAGCCCTGGGTCAAAGGCAGTGGAAATGTTTAAGCAACAACAAACCAGGTGCCTACAGATAGCCACGGGTAATTTGGTGAACACTGGAGGTTGTGAGGGATCCTTTAGAAGACTATATTCATTTAATCACAGGAGGAGGAAGCTTCCATTCAAATGAGGTTTGAAGCCACCAATTTTGATATCCTCTCATGAAAGCACTTTAAAAATCTGATTTTTGCAGTATTGTGTGGTTAAAGTTACAAAGGTAGTATTTGTGCTGAATTACAGGTGAAGAAACTAAAGCACAGAGAAAAAATTATTTAGTTAAAACCATGGAGAAAATTTTACCAACAACTTGAGATCCCACTGACCATTGCTTTTCAATGATGTCTGAAGTATGAAGTGATTTTTTTTTGGCATCACTGTTCTCTGGTGGTGGGAGTAGGAGGCATTATGAAGTGATTTTACAGCCATATTTCCTAGAAGGACAAAGTACTGTGAACTTCCAGATGAACAAACAAAATTGTCAAAATGTTCCTTAGAAACTAAGATGGTGTGACTTTGTCTCATGGACTTTGGACATATTATCAGTAGAGAAAACTCTCTGTGGAAGGTCATCATGCATGTTAGAGGAAAGGATTAATGAAAATAAGTCCTCAGCAAAATAGATTGACATCACGACTGGGTTCAACCATCACAACAGTTGTGCAGAAGGCACAGGAGCAGGCATTGCTTCATTTTAGTGTACCTTTGCTTGCTATGAGTCAACCCAGCTATGCCTCACAACCACATAACATGCACATTCACACAGCTTCTGAGACCTGATCGGATTAATTAAATAATAGTTATTCAGGGAGGGGCTAATGGGTTTAAAGACCTAGGTAGGAAATTACCTAGAAAGCCATTGAACTACTATAAGAAATATCTGACCTCTTCTGCTTGATGTTTTGCTTCTCTACATTTTGAACACAATTAACTAAAGTTTTCCTTTAGTAACATGAGCAATCCCTCCATTGATCCTGGTATTTTCCTTGTGCTAATTCAGTCATATTTTAAAAATCAGTTCATTAGCACTTCATCCACATGTCATACAATTCAATAATTTAATCACACCAAGAAGATTGGTACAATTGCCATCATATTCAATTCTAGAACATTTTTCTTCCTTGTAGTCATTGTTACTCATGTAATTGTTATTAACTTTCTTCTGATTGTGGCAAAAATACACACAACAGAACATTCTACAACTACACAGCTTCTGCTTGTATAATTTATCATCATTGATTAATGTGGTTATATTTTACTGGAAAAAATATCAAGGTACTTGAAGTTGATATTTTCTTGGGTAGCCATCATTCCTGATGAGTCAATCGAGACTGCTGAGAAATGGATGGTGAGCATTAAGTGGAGAAAAATTAGCCATTCCTTTTGAGAAAGTTCCTCAAATTTGCCTGATAATAACAGACTTCGGGGGTGTGATTAAAATACATCTTCTAGACCCTCCTTTGGCGATGCTGATTCGATGAAGTTAGAATATGCCTCTGTACCATTTCTTATATTTGGACCTCTGGCCTTGAGGTTAGCAGCTCAAGGCTTAGCCCACTCTACCATCAGGGCTCCAAGGATTTCATACTGTCAATTGCATTCCCTGTGATCTCTGCCAATCGGAAAGTGTGGGAAGCAACTGCTGTGTGAGGTATGTTTTTTTGTAATTTTAATTTAAACAGCAACTTTTATTTTATAATAAGACAGACATTCAGTAAGGTCATGGGCAAAGGGAGTCAAAAGAACTAAAGGAATTTCATGTTTTAAGTAATCACCTGCAGTGTGCGAACTTATATTTTGATGTCTTTTAAGCATCCAACTCACTGGACCGAAAAATGAAGGATTAAAAAACAAAGGCCAAATTGGAAGAGGGCCTTTTGTTTCCTCCTTATGAATGTAGATGTAGATTTGAGATTTCTGAGCATTCTGCAAAAAAAGTAGAAAAGAAATCTAACTCATTGACAGAAAGGAACTGAGATTCAGGAGGGGATGGATTGGAGAGCTGTTTTCTGCCTGCTTTATTGCTCAGTCTTTGTTCACAGGTGAGATTCGCAGTCTGTGTCCACAGAAGTGGTAGGACAGCAAAGGCGCAGACTCGAGGTATGGCTTGATCTCTGACATACTGGAAAAGGACTGTCCATGACGGGGCAGAGGCCTGTGCTCCTAGACAAGTTCTGGGGAGAGTGACCTCCAGGGAGTATCCACCTTGGGGTGAAGTATGTTTTTTAAAAGGTGGATCCCTATGAGTTAGCTTCAACTCAATGGCAGTGAGTTGTGTTTTGTGTTTGTTCAGAAATAAGGAGCTTTTGATTTCCAAAGTTGTTATGCTTTAGTTTATTGGTGCAACCACTATATCAATTTATCTCCTCAAGGGACTTCCTGTTTTTCTCTCTACTTTATCATGCATGGTGTATGTCTTCAGAAACTAGTGCCTCCTGATCAAATGTGCAAAGTATGTGAGAAAACGTCTATAACTTTGTGATTCAATAGAATGTGCAAACTATAGAAAAATCTCACTGACATTGTAGGAAAACAAAATTTTGCTGAAAACAATCCAATAAAAGTTGCAGCAATACACTGCTAGGAAACAGCCAGAGGTTCAGGCTGGATTCAGAAGAGGACATGGAACAGGGATATAATTTCTTATGTTAGATCTTGGATGAAAGTCTTGAATACCAGAAAGATGTTTACTTATGTTTTATGGAATCAACAAAAACTTTTGACTCCATGGACCATAATAAACTATGGAAAACATTGAGAAGAATGGGCATTCCAGAACACTTAATTATGCTCCTGAGGAACTTGAATGTGAATTAAAAGAAAGTTGTGCAAACAGAAAAAGGGAATACTGCATGGTTTAAAACCAAGAAAGGTGCATGTCAGAGTTGTGGCTCTTCGACATACTTGTTCAATCTGTATGCCGAGCAAATCATTCGAGGAGCTGGATTGTATTAACAGCCTTCCACATGCAGATGCCCCAACCTTGCTTGCTGAAAGGGAGGAGGTCTTGAAACATTTGCTGATGAAGATCAAAGAGTGCAGCCTTCATTATGGATTATGACTCAATATAAAGAAGACAACAATCCTCATAACTAGCCCAATAGGCAACCTCGTGATGAATGGAGATAAGTTTAAAGTTGTCAAGGATTTTGTCTTGACTGGACCTACAAGTCATGCTCATGAAAGCAGCAGTCAAGAGATCAAAAGGACAGACTGAACCACTGGCAGATCTGCTCTAGCCACAGGCAAGAATTATGCTTTTCTTCACTACCAGGCAGAAAACACTGCAATCTTGATTATGCTGGATTGCACTCAGTACTTGGCCAGTTGATCACCCCATGCCCATAGATGCAAGCTGAATTTGTTTTCAGTGCAAATATCTCTTACTCATTTCAGGACAGAAATTTCTTCCCTGGCTTTTTGAATGTTGATGGGTGTCTTTTTCCTTCTTACACATTATTTATTTTTTGTCTTTATGATCTTATGTTTTTATCCTGACCAGCTTAGTGAAATTTTGGTTTTTCATTGTTTTCTGTTGGGTCTTCCAGCTATGACGCACCAGAGGAGTGGATGTGTGTTAGTCAAGGTACACTAGAAAAACAAATTCATAGACATGCATATGGATATAAGGGTAAGATTTATATAAAAGAGGAATGGAACATTGAGAAAGCATCCCAACCCAGTCCATTCAAAGTCATAAGTCTGATACTAGCCCATATGCACAATATACCAGTCTATAAAGCCTCCTTCCAACTCATGAAGTCACAGGTCAGTATGTGTATAATCCCAGTGCTGGCAGGGGTCTCCCCATGGCTCCTCACTTCCAGGGCTCAGGGTCCATCAACAACATTCAGTGGTGGTAGAAGCAACTCAGTGCTGGCAGGGGTGTCCACATGGCCTCTCCAGCTTCAGAGGTCTGGTTCCATCAGGGTAAGGCCATGTGGCTTCTCCTCCAGCTCCTCAGATGCTGCCATCTTGTCTTGTCCATAGTTCGTCATCTCGGAGACTGACTTCTAACAACTGGGGAGATGGCCTCTCATCTCCACAAGGGAAATATCATGAGATTTCCCAGAAGTCTCAGCAGAAAGCCATGTCCACACAGAGGCCTCACTGGCTGCTCAATGGCTATCTCCAGATTAACAGGCTAGACTCCACACTGATATCCCAATCATGAGATTGTTACCTCAAATACATGACCGCCACAAGATGCATAATGACGATAACTGATACAAGGGAATATAGGGAATTCAGGAGTCAGCAGTGGATGATAGGGAGGGAAAGGGAATTTCGAAAATAAATAATAAAATTTGGAGGGGGGAGGGAGAAGTAGAATGGATTGCAATTGTATAACTCATTTTAAAGTGTATTTAATAATGGGGGTGGGAATGCTCTAAAATTGATGTTGTAATGATTATACAATTCTCTTTGATAAGGTAGAAGGATTTAATTGTATGATATGTAAATTCATGCTAATAAAACTTTTTTTGGGGAAAGAAATCATAATAAAAGTTAATGAGGTAAATCTGCTGCCAAAGACCCCCTGGAATATTGAAAATCAAGGATATTGCTCTGAGGACTAAGTTGTGCATGAGTCAAGTCATGGTATTTTCCATTGCTTCATCTATATGAATGTTGGACACTGAATAAAGGAGCCTGAAGAAGGATTAATTTGAATTGTGTTAAAGAAGAATGCTGAAAGGATTCCAGACTGATGAAAGAACAAAAAAAACTGTCTTGGAGAAAGGACAAGTAGGAGTGCTTTTCGGAGTCAAGGATGTCAAGACTTGATCTTATAACCTTTGGAGATGAAGTCAGGAGAGATGGGTCCTTGGACAAGGACATTATGGTTGGTAGAGGGGCAGCAAAAATGAGTGTGAGCCTAGAAAAGATGGGTTGACACATGCCTACCACAATGGGCTCCAGGGTAAGACCTGTTGTGAGGGCACCACAGTGTTTGTTTTGTTGCACAGAGGGCCACGGTGGGTTGGAACTGACTCAATGGCACCACCAATCCATGATAAAGATCTGTGTCTCAGACACCAAAGAACTCAAACTACAGCGCCTATTGACTTAGAGGTGACCTAGAGAAATAGAACTTCAGATTTCCAATACAGATGGCAACTTAGATAGGCTTGCTAGTTGTACCCCCTACAACAAAGATGGAGTAAGTGAAAACAGAAGAGAAAGTTTGGGTCTTGACTCTTTGAAGAAAGGATAGCTAAATGAGTGGGACACACCCAAGAGGGAGAGACCTCATGGGGTCACTGAGTAGGTTGGTGAATTCAGCTGACTGAAAGCAACAAACTGAAGAGCTCTGACTGGTTGTGCTGGGGCAGCAGAGCTGAGATGAGAAATCCACATATCAACTATCCCCCTTGCCACCCATTTCCCTTGTCTTGGATCTTCAAGCCCCCATCCCCACCCCCCATGCCCACGTGAATGGAGAATTGATTGAGTCAAACACAGAATCTTTCCAAACTAGAGTGGTGAGTATAGGCTAAAGCAAAGCCAATTCAGGTGAGATTAACACCCAGCACTAGAGCACAGTGGTCTAATAAAAATGGGTCAAACTATCTCAGATTCCCCAATCTTCCATTAAAATTTGCTGAAATGAACTCCAAGATAGAGCAGATAACTTGCCTCCCTCTTTAATTGTCTGTCATCAGTCTTCGAGCACAATTGCAAAAATTTTGTTGACATTTTCTTCTGTTTGAGAAGTTGACAGATGCCAAGAGTAAAGTTTGTCATCAACTGACATTTCATCTTTTTTGAAATGAAAAAGCCACTTATATACTTAAGTTCTTTTCAACATCACAACAGTTTCTGCAGCATTTTTCCAGAACTGGAAACAAAATTTCACAGCCATGTGCGGTTCTCTTAAATCGCCCATCACAAAAAAATGAAGTTTGAGCTTAACTGCTTTTTACAAAAATATTTGCTGTGACCATAGAGAATCTTCTCAGGTGATGACACTGGACACTGTGTGCACTAGTTCAGACTAAATTGCTCGATGCTAGCCTAGCGGAAAAATGCATACTACCAAAACTCTGCCCAATAGGAGGTTTTCTCGCTCTCTCTCTCTCTGGGTGTGAACCCTTCATATGGTAAAAGTTATGGTATGCCATTGCTCAGTCTAAGCATTAAGCTGATTATTGCTGTTCTTGAGAAGAAGCCATATAAGTTTTTATGTGAAGGGAAGAGACCCTAGGGAGAGAAAGATAAGCTCAGCCAAGCAAAGTCCTAGACAAGCTCTGGTCCCTACTGAGCTACAGTTAAAAGAACCCAAATGAGTGAGTAAAATAGCTGTTTAAGATACTTTGTCTCTTAGCCCTGTTCATGTTGTTTGGAAATAGGTCTTCTATTGTTGCTGGATTAATGAAGTCTCACTAGAATAGGGTAGGATCATATATTTCTCTCTCTCTCTCTCTCTCTCTCCAACACACACACACACACACACACACACACACACACACACATACAGACACAGTATTAAGTATTTACAAGTCAAAGAACTCCATGGATTGCTGGCTATTAGAAGCTGAATTAGACAAAGACAAATTTTCCTCTAGTCTGAATTTGGACTGCAAACTAAGAAAATTAAGGTTTGTTCTTTGAAACCATCCACTATGATTTGTGTGTTTGTGTGTGTGTGTGTTATTGTTGTTCTGGCAGTACTAGGTAACTAAGCCAGCTACTGGTAATGAAGTAGAAGATAAGGAATTAAGACCACACAATGGCTTTGGGCAATGTAGGATGAGGATGGTAGTCATGGAACCATGTGTAGGTTGGTTTAAATCCTCACCTTGCCATTTTTGAGTTCTGTAGCTTTTGACATATTATTTAATCTTTCTGAGCTTCAGTATTCTGATCTGTGAGAAAAATATTTCTACCCTCACATGATAGTTTGAGAGTGAAATGCATGAATGTTTCTGGCACATATTATATGCACAGCAAACATTACTTCCATTCTATTTTTTCCCTACAGTTCTCTCATCCCACGAAGGGATAAAAGTCATGTAAAGTGCCATGATTCTTGAGGGTAGCCTGCTACCCTTTGCTGAAGGCAATTTCTACATACTTTAGTTTTATGATCTGTATATTTGTTAATCATTGTACTTGGATTAAAAAAAGGGAAAACCATTAAGAGATATGGGGGGCGGCTGTAGAAACTGAGTGCTTTTCTTCTCTTTTCTTCTCTTTTTGAAGGTTTATCAGTGTATTGTCACACAATCCACATTTCATAAAATTCAACGGTTCAATCATACCAGGACAGTTGTACAATCATTACCATAGTATGTTTTAGAATATGGCTTTTTTGATGGTTAAATCGCTTTTAAAGTGAGTTTATTTTTTTGTTTTGTTTTTGATGGTAGGTTTTGGGAATACTGATGAATGTGTTATGTCCCAAACTGTGTGTGACTAGACTTACTTCTATGGAGAAGCACCATTATTTACCAGAAGAAGTATGGGTCTTCAAGAAGCACTGAAGTTATATTCAAATTATGTTAGGGTAGGCAGAATATACTTTGTTTCTGTTATATTTTTATCAAAAAACCATAGCTATCTAAATATGAAGTTTTATTAGACAAAATGACACATTTCAAGGGCAAGAAGAGGAATGATCTGAAGGGCTCAAATAGAGTAAATGTTTAGAAAACGATGATGGCAACATATGTATAAATATAATTTGTTATGAGAACCCCAGTAAAGTGATTTAAAAATAAACAAACAAACAAAATGACACATATCAAGGCAGTACTAACTAGAGTCTGGTATTTGGTGAGTCCCTGCTTTAGTCTTAGAGGGGATTGTAGGACCCTAAAATGAAGGCCCATAAAGAAAATTTACATTGTGTTAAAATGGTACAAACACCAAATTTCCAAGCTCCTGAGAGAGAAAAAAAATGTTAAGGAAAGAAAGGATTAAGGAGAAAGTAAATGGACCTGCTAGCTTTAGTTACAATTTTTAATTTGTAAAATATGGGCAAGATGAGAAAGTTTTTCAAAGTCATCTGCACACAGGTGCCTTACCTCATGCTCCTGTCTTAATCCTTTCTGGGCAGTGAGATGAAAAACACAAGGTCACTCTCCTGCAAAACTTTAATTGCAGAACTTTAATTAGAAACAGAATCAAGATGCTCTCTCAGATTACATTTGTAGAAATTCTATTTTCAATTATGCTTTTATTGTTTCCATTTTATTTTAAGGGACAAACAAAAGCCTCAATTGGCCAAATGACTTTACATTTTACTTTGCCATATACCCGTCCTATCATGCTAACCTAAATAATTTTCAAAAAAATTTAATGAGAAATTTAGTTCCTTGAAATTTTTCTTGAACTTTTTTTACCCTCCAAACCTCTTAAAAGGTTCTGGAATTTCCATAGTTTAGTGCCAAGAGCATGGCAAAGGGATCGAGCTCAGTTTAGTAATTATCTCCTGCTAGTCTAGCTCAAAGTTGCTTTTCTTCTAATGGCTTATGAGGGCAGTTTGAATGCTTTTATCCTAGTAATAAAAGTTCCAACGAGGAGGGTGGGTGCATGCCCATGCAATGCATACCTTATTAAAATGACCATACCCAAAGTTTTGCAGAGAAGATTTTTTACCAGGGATTCTGAATAAGGGCTAAGGGCTGACAACTTGGGTGGGAACATGCAGCAACAGGGGAGCTACAGTGAAGTCCCGGAGACCTTTCCCTTTTTAAAATTATTTCCCATGATTATTGATTTGTTTTTGTCACCCAGTCATTTCTGAGAGGTACAAACAGTGAATGCTATTGATCGCTAACTGAAACACCCATTCAAAGGTACTTCAGAAGACAGGTCTAGGGATCTGTTGCAGAAAACTCAATGAGTTACAATATTATAGATGTCATGGGCTGCCATTTGATGGAACTGACTTGATGGCAATTGGGTTGAGTTGTGAATTCCCTTCCTGGTGTGCTTCTGGGGTAGCTGCCACCGTCTCTTAACTTTATAGTGCAGCATGTCTCATCTATCTGTGATGAAAGACTAGTTTTTCTTTTTTCCTCCACAACTCACAGTGGAATGGTACTTGTGGACAATATAATAAAAATGAATTATATAGGGGGGAATCCTGAAGAAACAAAGATACAGTAAAAGGGGGGGGAGGTGTTTGACCTCCTCTGACTTTCAAGGGGGGAGAAGTAAACTCAAAATCATCCCAAGGCCTAGATCTCTGAGGTTCAGAGTATTGTGGACTGCCAAAAAGGCAAACTGATACATGGAGGAAGAAGTATGGACTGAGTGCTCCATAGAGGCATGGATGGTGAGATTTCGTCTCAGGTTCTTGGATCATCTTGGTGTCAGGAGACACCAACCCGTGGAGAAGGGCATCATGCTTGGTGAAGTAGAGGGGCAGAGAAAAAACAGGAAGGCCACCCAGGAGGTAGATGCTACTGGGTCTACAACAATGGTGTTCAATATAAGCACAAAAGGGGGTATGGTTCTGGGCTCGTCAGTGGTACTTCATTCGGCTGTGCTCAAGAGTGCGATGGGGTGGAACTGACTCTGCCACCGAACAACAACTGTATGACTGCCTTTAAACAGTGTCCGAAATACAGAAGCTTGGAAAATGTATATGGCTTTATGGCTTTATACTAGTGCAAACCCTGATGAGTACAATATAAAAGTATTGATCCACATAAAGCCATTTTAAATAAATATTCGCAGTATTATCATTTAAACTTTCAAGTAGTAGAAAGAAGATTTTATTATTTATGGTTTTGTTTGAACTTGGCAAGGTTAGGATTGTCCGTGGGTTTAGTCATACCTCGAGTCCTGATCTAGCAATGTAATGGCAGCCAAGCAGTTGTGAGACTACCATGAAGTAAAATTAGGGTGGCAGGCAATACCTGACTGTGATCACAACTCTGATTCCATGAATTGCCTGAGGGGTATGGTCTGTATCTAGCACATTTGGATGCTGTGGGATGTTTGCTGCCATACTGCTGGGTCTGGACCCTGCATCTGGTTCACTGACTTCCTGTGGTTTCATCTTCAGCCAGCGGCCTGTCTTATTGCTTGTAGATCCTGGGAATTGTCATCAAGCTGTCACTTGACTTTCTGACTTCTGATTCATCCCCTTCTTCAGCCATCAGCCTGTCATCTATCTGTACAGAGGCCTGCCAGCCTCTGTAACTCTGTGAGTTAGAAGAAATCTTCATCATAGCATCTGACCCATGGACTTACACTGGCTTAGAATTAGACTTGTCCACTTCCACACCTGTTTTTGCCATTTTCTGATGAAACTTTCCCTTTATAGCCACAAAGACATATGCCTTTGACCTTATATAATATAAAAGATATTTATTGACTGAGCCCCGGAGGTGTAAGTGGTTGAGTGCGGGACTGTGGCCTGCGGGCTTGGCGGTTCAAATCCAGCGGCGGCTCTCAGGAGCAGGCAGCACTGGGTAGCTCCCACAACCACTGGAAGGCAAAAAAAAGAAAAGATATTTATTTTGTCTTTCTAGAGAACCCAGCCAAAGACAATTTAGTGTCGTAAATTGATAAAATAAATATATAATATCTGCTAATATATAGACATGAAATACAAATACATATTAAATATTAAATAACTTTGAAAACACATAAAGCTAAAAAGCCAGTTATTGTGTGGTTTTATTTGTAAGATCTATCCAGAATAGAATATTTCAATTAGTGGTAATTTAGAATTTAAAAAAATATGGTGACCAGGGATTGATGGACACTCAACTGGATATTTTAAATGGGCATATTCTCTGGTGTGTGAATTACATCTAAACATATAAACTCACTGCCATATTTCTAAAGGCATGATGAAGAAGGCATTCACACTACAAAAAATCTTTAGCACAAAGACATGATACCAAATACCAAATACTGATAAGCCTGGAACTCTGAGCTTCAGAGGAAAGGATAGAAAAGTGGTTTGAATACTGACTGGTAGAAGAAGCTAGGGAAAAAAAAACAGCAAGAGGAGGATAATGGGCTAGTTGTCAGCTAGTCTGACACAGCATGCCTCCCTTGATTTTGTAAGAAGAATTCCATACAGACAGTGACCTGGCACACAACCTGAACTTGCCCTCAATTGTGATATATGAACAGAAGACTATGCGTGCATTTACTTTCTCTATTATACCTAATAAGAGACAAGTGGTGAATAACCAAGGTCTCAACAATGTACAACCAGCAATGAAATATAAATACAAGAAACCACAGTGTCTTGCAGGTAACAGACAATTTTGGTTCACCTGAAGAAGCAAGAATAGAGTCAAGTGACCAAGAGAGAGACTCAGAGCGAAGCACAGCCCAGTCCTGAGCCATCTTTACAATGTTTTTTAATGTTCAGACGCTGGCTGCAGCTATGGTGTCAATGCATCTTGCAGAAGGTCTTCCTCTTCGATTGCTGCCCCTAACAGAAAAAGACTTTGATGGCTTTTAAGGGTAGAAAGGGAAGTCATGGGCTGCAGATAGGCAAACATTAAGTTGGGATAAGGAGAAGGGATATCCTATAGGAAGGAGGTTAGGAAAAGATCATGGAGTTAGGCAAAGACATTGGGAGTTTTAAAAGAGTTAAAGGCAACAGAGGTAAATATTGTTATATATACAAACCTCCACTATTGGTCATCTGTAGGTAGATTCTTGGATTGGCATACAAGATGAACAGCTGTGGGGCTGAAGGTATGAGTCTGCTCACAAATCTACATCGATTTGAAAAAGGATACTTGCATGTGTATATTTATTTACCTACACTACAAAGTCAGTACATTTGGTAGGTATGGCATATAGGAGGCAAAGTTATAAAAACTTTTTAGACATAACCTAATTCTGTGAGAATAAATCATTATAACTGGAGGATCATAACCATAATTTTTGAGTGGTGATGTGACACTAAAGTAGTATGATTCACAAAGACAGTGTTCCACATCATGTTTAAAACTCATGAGCAATCATCTAAGGTATAACTATTGGTCTCTCCTAACTGGAGAAAACAATAGAGCTGTAGATTTAAATAGAATATGTACCTGAAAAACATCACGCTCCAAAACCCTTAGATGAAGTCATTGGCATGGCCCAGCTAATGACACCAACTACTCTGAACATGATCACATTTAAAGGTCCTACATAGAGTGGAAGAAAGAAAACAGTGGCACAGATCTCAAACTCCTAAGACTGACCAGGCTCCCGGTTGGATAGAGAATGATAGAACCCCCAGGACCATGGCCCACGGTCACCCTCCAACTCTGGAAAGGGAAGCACCCTGTGGCACAGTCATGCAACATTTCAGATCAAAAGGGCAGCTCTTCCTCACAGGCAAAATTCAGAGTATTAGGAAAGAAGGAGGAACGACAGCAGGAAACAGCAGGAGGAGGTAGGATAAGTAATGGCTCATTGAAAGGATGGTAATGGATGACTTAAAACAACACCACTAACTACGAGGGACTGTCTCAATAATTGGGGCATCACCATTTGAAATAAGAAGGTTTGGAATAATTGCTAAAACCAGAAAAACAAGTACAAACATCCAATTACAAATGCCAAATCTGAACAATAAAAGATATTGTTAGGGCTGAGCCCCGGTGGCGTGGTGGTTGTGCCCGGGACTGCGGCCCACTGGGATGGAGGTTCAATTCCAGCAGTGGGGCTGGGCCTCCTACTCCCACCACTGGAGAGCAGTGATGACCCCCCCCCCCAAAAAAAAAAAAAAGATATTGTTTATAACCACCAGCTTCTTGGTGGGTAAAAGACAAGGGTTTCTACTCCCATAAAGTTCTACCCTGTCCCAAAGGGCTTCGCTGAGTCAGAATTGATTCAATGGAAGTGAGTGTTTTGGTTTTGTTTGGGTTTTTAAGAACAAGGACCCATGAAAGCAAAAGGCACATTGCCATTGAGTACATTGAGACTCAGAGATCCTGTAGGATAATGCAGTACAGCTTCAGATAGTTTAAAATTCTGTAATCTTCATGGAAGCACACTGTCCTATCTCTCTTTCATCAACTGGCTGGTGGGCTCTCACTGATGAACTTCGATTAGCTGCAGTACAGTCCTTAACCAAACTCCTCTAAGTCCTCAATGAAACTTTAAAACATATAAATAAAGGAACCTGAATCCTTTATAAAGGCCCATCTCAATTATTATCAGCTCTCAGAAATTATCCCCTGAGACTTCTCCCTTGTCATTTTGGCACAAGAGCTAATGACTCCTTCCTGTCCCTGTTTTGCATTATACTTGTTTCTTTTATCATTTATATTACATTTTATTAGAGCTGTTTCCACTTACTGAACTATAGCCTGCTTGAGGGCAAAGGCAATGGCTTTTGTTAGTACTTCTGCAATATGAGAATTGCTTCACAGTTGAGGTCAATACAAGGTTTCTGCATAAATGAAAGACATCTTACAAGTGCTGTTTTAAAATGCAACCCTCATGGATTTCCCCCAGAATCTGTCTTTCCCCTTGGTTTCTGGGATTCTGAAATTAGGTGCTCCAAGTTGTTCATCAAAGGAACTGTAGTTGAGGTATAGTGAAAGAGTATTTGGAGCTGTTCCTAAAATATTAAAGACACAGAAAAATATGAAACTCATGAAAATTATACACATTTTCTAAAATTCTAACCTAATATCCAGCAGAACTTTTGGAAAACACTTTTCTTTGTAAACAATAATACTAAGTACAGTATGAAACATGAAACCAGACTTCTGGGTTGATGATTTATGGCAACTGGGAAGATGTACTGAGATTTGGAAGAGGAGATTTTGTTTTACCAAAGGCCACTTCACCACCTCTTTGTGGCTCCTGGAATCCACTGGAGAGTGCTTTATTGCAAGGCTAAGGAGTTAGTTATGTTTAAGATATAAAGAATAGAGTCCTTGGAGGGGTAACATTTAAAAATTTTATTATTCACCTTACGGTGAGTATATACAATCTAATTTTTCAACGCAAGTATAAAAGAGAGTTATAGAAATATTATAAAGCCACCTATGCTAAAGATGTGGAAAAGGGCTACCTAAGAAGGGCAAAGATACCAAAAATAGCAAACTGTTAATTCCCAAATTTGTTGGCATTTAATAGACACATGTGCTATCCGTAGCCACAGAACTAATCTTGTGAATATTGCACCCTTTTATTTTAGAGGACAATTACAAATATTGTTTAAAACAAAAAGATGAGGCTGTAGAGCAGGTGTCCTCAAAATTTTTAAACAGGGGGCCAGTCCACTGTCCCTCAGACCGTTGGAGGTCCAGACAATAGTTTAAAAAATAACTATGAACAAATTCCTATGCACACAGCACATATCTTCTTTTGAAGTAAAAAAAACCTAAATGAAAACAAATGCAAATGAAGAACAAGTGAAGTTAAATCAACAAACTTACCAGTACTTCAATGGGAACTATGGGCCTGCTTTTGGCTAATGAGATGGTCGATATCTAATTCCATATTTGTAACTGCTATTCATAACAAGTGATGGAAGTGTGCATCAGTTAGTCTAGTTCTGGTTGGAGATTTCATTATTCTGGAAAAAGTCTGTTTTCAGACATAAGTGCTGACAAATATGACTGCCATTTTGAGGGCATAGTTCCTGAGATTAGGATATGTCTCAGAGGGGAGAGATACATAGAAATTAGGAAGGCTGCTTCACTTGAAAGCGTCTTTCAGAGAGTCACAATTCTGCAGTTCAGCCAGTTTCATTTGGTAAATTGTATACACATTTTCAATGTCGATAGAAAATGGGTTACGAAAAAGCTGTATGTCCTGTTCATGGAGATGAAGCTCTTTAAATCTAAATTGGAACTCTTCTTGCAACTTTTTCATTGAATCCACACATGTTTTGTTTGGGAATACAACCAATGGTTTTTCTGCTAACAGATTTTGAGTTAAGGAGAGATGGCAGAAGTTTTCCTCCTTCACTTGTTTGAGGATAAGGCCTAATTTTACTTCAAATGCTTTCACATGTGATTGCATATCACAGTTGAGCTTCCCCTTTCCTCGAAGTTGCACATTGAAACTGTTGAGTAGCTCTGTTACATCTGTCAGAAAGGCAAGGTGCCCATTCCATTCTGCATCATTGAGCTCTGGTACGTCTCTTGTTTTTTTGAAAGCAGAAAAGCTGTCATCTGTGGATGTAAGTCATAGAAATGTTTCAAAACTCTCCCTCCACTCAGTCAATGGACTTCTGTGTGGTACAGAACATCTTCAGAGACAACAATTAGCTCTGAGAGAAATTCCTGAAATTGTCTGTGATTTAGTGCAATAGCTCTAATGAAGTTAACACAAGATACCACAATTTTCATAGCAGAGTCTGACTTCAGTGATTTACTATACAGCGTTTGTTGATGGGTGAGGCAGTGTATGGTTATTGGATGAAAATGCCTATGTTTGTCCATCTCTTGGTTAATGCGAGCAATTACTCCTTTCTTAGAACCCACCATGCTAGGGGCACCATCAGTTGTCACACTGGCTAGTTTAGCCCAGTCCAGCTCCAAACCTTTCAAAGTTTGGCAAACCTTTTCGTAGATATCCTCTCTTGTAGTTGTTCCTTTGAAGTTTTGAAGTACAGCAAGCTCTTCTGTGATTTTGAAATAGTCATTCGTCCCACAAATAAAAATTAGTTGTGCAGAATCACAAACATCATTAGTTTTGTCAAGTGCCAAAGAAAATAAGAAAGTCTTTTTGCAGAGTTTTGCAAATGCTGATGCAAATTGTCTCCCATTTTTTCAATCCTTCATGTGATTTTATATCCTGAAAGATTCACTGTACTAAATAAATTGGCCTTCTCTGGACACATCTCTTTGGCAACAGAAAGACGGCATTTTTTTTTTTTTAACAAATTCCCTTCCATGAATGGTCTGCCAGTGCACACTATTAGCTTGGCAACTTGAAAACATGTTCACAGTGATGAAATACTTAGCTGCTTCTGCTTCACAAAAGTATTTTGCTGAGTTGTCAATGTATTTTTCAGTTTTAATATTTTCTTTTCTCATTTCTTCCACCAAACAAGCGTATTTATCTTTACGTTGAGTTTAATGGTGTCGACGCAAATTGTGGTCTTTGAACATAGATACTATATTCTGTCATATTGAACACACAGCTCTCTCCTTATACTGCATGAAAAAGGAATCAAGAGCACATTGCTCTTTGAATATCCTCCACTCTGAGTCAATTTTTCTCTTTATTGATATCATTGTTTTCTAGGGATTCCAAATTTCTATTAGTAAAATACATATATATATACACATATATACATGTGTATATATATCGCTACAAAAACATTATTTGAGCAATAAGTTTGCCAGCACAGAGACATATAGACTGCACTGCCCATCAGTGTAGTCTGATCAGTGCCCATCAATGATCAGTGTCCATCAATGCAGCCTTGCTAGTCAATATGATTCCAGCCTCACCAGTGCCCATTTTAGTGGAACTCCACTTTTTCCTCAGGCTCACACTGGTGCAGTGCAGGGATTGGCATGATCACAAAGCCGATTCCTTTACCACCATCGCTACCCTGTGTGATCTGTGAACTTGCACAGGAATCTGATTGCACAGCCCATGCAATCAGATCCCACAGCAGTAAAAAAGAAGGCATGTCAGCCTTTTGTCTTCTGAATCTAATCGCACTGCTCAGAGACAGCAACAGTGAGAATGGGGGCTTATACAGCACACAACATGCAGCATCATCCACAACTGATTAGCATCAGAATACAAATGCACTGACTGTCAATTAAATTGGGTTTCCTACTCCTCGGCTCTCTTCAGAGCTAGATTAAGTTCCCATGGGGCCCTAGGCTGATGACCAGTTTGGGGCCCCCATATGATTACACTGAGCACTGACCATTTGTGATAGTACTGATCACAGACAATTTGCATTAATGCCGAGCGCTGACCACTTGCACTAACATGGAGCACTTACAATTATTACCACTCAGCACTATTTGCATTACCTGTGAGCACAGACTATTTGCATTATCACTGTGGTGCAAACCTCCTAGAAACTAGCCCTTACCAACTAACCAACTTTAAAAAAAAAAGAGGCTCTCCTAACGTCAAAAAAAAGAGGCTCTCCAAACTTCAAAGGAAGGCATCCCTATATGCAAAAAAAGACCTCCTAACTTCTGAATAAAAAGACCCCCCTTAACCACAAAAGGCCCTCCTAAATGCAAAAAACAAAAAAAACAAAAAAAAACAGACCTCCTAATTAAAAAAAAAAAAATCCTAACTTCTTGTTACCTTGGTCCTCAGGCCGCAGCAGGCTCTGCACGGGCAAGCTGGTGACTCGTTCAATCACATCGAGATCTACAGGAGGAGTTGAGAGACAGAGAGGAGAGGAGTTAGAGTGCGGTGCGCATTTCACACATGTGTACTGTGGGTCCGGGAGTAGGTGGCTGCTAAGCAGCGCAGGCAGCGGCGGCAAAAACACCTGGTAGGCCATGTAACTGTCCTCAGTGGGCCGCATGTGACCCGCAGGCCATAGTTTGAGGACCCCGGATGTAGAGAATTCAATAGCTAGGACTCAGGGCTGAGCCCCGGTGGCGTAGTGGTTGTGCGCGGGACTGCGGCTCACTGTGTTGGAGGTTCAAATCTAGCAGCAAGGCTGCGCCTCCTACTCCCACCACCAGAGGGCAATGAGGTCCACAAAACAAAACAAACAAACAAAAAAACACAAATCAATAGCTAGGACTCTCCTGCTTACTTTCTGTGTGATCCAGGAAAGTCAAGTTCTCTGTGCTCCCCACTGTCCGTCACTTGTAATAAATTGAATGCAGGAACATCTGTCCAGTTTTCCTTACATGATAGCTGCAGAAATCTACCAAGATCACTGAAGTTAAAGTGTGCTATACATTAGACGAACAAAATCATGTGGTATGAGATGCTTTCATTCAATATCAATGATGGTATCAAAAAAAATTGCCCTTAACTTTAAAGTCATTTCTATCATGAGCAGATAAGCAATCTCATTAATATTTGGGAAAAACTCTCTGGAAATTCTAAAGATTTTAGTGATGACACATAAATTATATCTAAAGCTATCTAGCTAACAAATGCCATATTAGAAAAGTTGCCTTTGATCATTTTCCTAAGGAACTGTTCACTAGTGTCAGAATATTGAAAGAGAAAACAGGCAGAGATGCCTTTCTGAGGTGAACTCTACATTCAAACATTCACAGTATCTGCCTTCTTTGATCTCTTCTCTCTTCCTCACCTGTACACTTAGTGAATAGCAAATGCTGCTTTGGGACCTCTCCAGGCTGTAACTCCTAAACTTGTAGGATTTTCTCAATATCCCCTTTAGGAAGTCCTAAGGGGCAGAGACCATGACCTACAAAAATGTGTGTCTCCTAGTTTCCAGCAGTAAATACTTGCTAAATAAAGACATGTTTGAAGCTGTATTATCAAGGTGAAGAGGAGGATGCAACTTTGGGTAGATTTTTTCTCTCAAGGCAGGTTGCCTGCTTCTGTACAACAGAAAGGAAACTCAGCGTGGTGGGAAGTCTATCTTACCCTTTAGCCTCGGATCAAGTAAGAGTCCAGAGTCACTGATGCTTAAGTTAGACTTGAGAATTGGCAGACAGTAGAGGGACAATTGTCATGACAATTAAAATTTGAGAAAACAAGATGTACTGAAAGGGAGGAATAATATTTGGATTATCAGGCTTGACAAGGGCATCCTGAGTAAAGCGTTTGGACCAGAAGAGGGTGAATACTTAGAGCAGAACTTCTCAACCTTTATTTCTGGCATAATACTCTTCAGGAAAGATAACATTTATGGCCCACATGGGTAATCAGATATGGCTGCTCACCATACCTGATTTTGTTTCCAGGTTTTAACACTCCTAAACCCCCACATTGTTATGACAAGGGCAGAGATCAATAGTTCAGCATTTAGCAATGTATATTTAGCTTTGTGAGGGAAAAGGATCACCTCTCAGAGAACTTAAGTAATTGGGAGGGGCTGTCTGTATTTAGTCAGAGTAAGATTAGAAGAAAATCAAAGAGTGCGGGAGGGGTTAACAGATGGGGGGTTGATGAGTAGTTTTGACTGTGACGTATGACATTAATCATCTAAAACTAAAACATAAACCGCTACTTATGCTGTTGTTTTAAAAAGTGGGATCAGATGAGCCTTGGTGGTGCATTGGTTGTGTGCAGGACTGCGGCCCACAGGGTTGGTGGTTCAAATCCAGCAGCAGTTCTCCAGGAACAAGGTTGGGCTTCCTACTCCCACCAGGGCCGGGGTGGGAGGGGAGTGGGATCAAGCAACAAATGATATGTGGGAATAAAAGAAGGAAATGTTTCATTCTTGGATTTAAAAATAACGTATTACTAAAAGTTGTCGGTGTTTGTGTGTGTGTATGTTTAGCATATATCTGAGAAGATGGTGTCAATTTAATCTTACCAAATGTTAAAAATTTTGTGTAGAACTTACCTGCCAAATCACTTGAGGGCTTCATTATTTATATTCATTGCATAATTGTTTAATTTTGTGAATACTGAATAATGAATCAACTTCTCTTATATGAGCCAGTACCTCTGAATAAAGAAGGCAAAGGAGGACTAAAAGTTTTTTTAGTTACTATTCAACATTCATAAAAGCAAATAAATGTAAGCAAATTCTTAATTCTGCATCTGGGTTGGTGGAAGGTAAAACCATTCTGTAGGAGAGTTCAATGGAATCCATATGTTATCCTGAGAGTGTCAGTGTGGTAGTTATATGATCTACTGTCAACTTGAAGAAGGGGTAGAGTCTCGCCTGTCAATCAGGTTGCAACTCAGTGACCTCAATTGGAAGCGCCATGGAGATAAACACCTCACTGAAGACCAAACATACTTTCTCTGTTGCACATTCCCGTTGACAAGTCACATGGAGCTAACCTGATGGAACCAGAGTCTTGTAGCTGCAGGAGTCACATAGAGACTCATGTCAAAGCTGAGATGCTTCCATCACCACTGAATGCACAAGACTTTCCACCCACTGGCCTATGATCTTCCCGCATCTGGCATCATTGCATGTGTTTCATGAGTCTAAAGAGGAATTTATCCATGGTATCAGACACATGGGCAAATGTTGGACTTATGGACTTGATCTGGACTGGATGGGGATGTTTTCTTAATATACAATTACTCTTTTATATAAAACTCTTTCTTATATACAGATGAGTGTCTCTGGATTTGTTTCTCTAGTCAGCCCAGAATAATACAGACAGTGTCATTCTATGAGGAAGAAATCTGGGCAACAAGTGAGACTTTAAAGGTTGAGGACTTGGTGTGGCCAAAGCTAAAGTCCCTAAACAGTGAAGGAACTAAGGGAGTATCTGGTTGGCAGGTGGAATAAACTACACACACAAACATACACACCACTTAAAATTGACTAAAGTAGAAAAATTATATACTAAAAGGATGGAGTTTGATAATGGGATGTTAAAGTGAGGCTGGTCTGGATGATGGAAGAGGGGTTATGAGCACAATTTCCTCATGGTATCCCCTCCCCCACCATCATAAACCCTTTGTGATTTCAAAGCTTTGTGATGTGAGCCTATATAGAACCCAAAATGTGGTCCCTTAGTGCTCACTTGTCTGAGGCAATAGTGCTGTTCAGAATAATGGAGTCCCTTTTCTCATTACTGAACAGCCATTCTGAGCCCTCACTGAGCTTCACCTCAGACTTCTTGGATAGTGATCTCTTGTTGAACTTCGACTCTAGCTTACTGGATAGCGACCCCTCATTGAGCTTTGCCTCAATTCTCTTGAACACTGACCCAATTTTCTCCTTCCTGTGTGCTTTGGGATTATTTGTTTTTTTCCTGTGCTATGTAGTTTGGGATCCATATTTACAACCCTGGTGGAACAACAAAGACATCAAAAAGGTAAGGGGCCTTGAACTTTGCTTCCAACAAATATCCTGTTTCTTTCCATTTTTATTCCCACTTTTCTCAATCAAATCATTAGCATAGACATCTGTAAAGGGAAGGCTGAGAATATAAGAAATCATTTTCTAAGGGAAGGGGCTGGGCAAGGGTGGGAGTTGAGTGAACGAAAGTTTCCACCTACTACTTACAGACCATGTGAGTGTGGTTGATTCCTAGATAAGATTTCCAAACATAGATTGGATTCTTAGAGAGAGTTCAATCCTTATAGGAGAAGAGAGTGCATATATATATATATGATTTTCATGCTAATATTTAATCATCAAACATATTCCCAAATAATCACTTAACCAAACCTTTCCCGAAATTGATCCTGTTCATACCCAGTGTTGACACTATAAACCTCAGAGTTAGGTGTGAAAATCTTACCTACTGGAGCATGCCTGATTATTGGACTTTAAGTGGAGCTTGAGCTATATTAGTAGGAATAGCAACTGTAATTGATATTTTACAGGTGTTAGAATGAATAAAAAGAACAAAATTCTATTAAAATGTTATTACCTGTCCCTGAGTTGGCTCAAACCCATGGCAATCTTACTCATAACTGGAAAGAGTGTTCAGTTCTGTACCATCTTCCGTTGTTGGTATATTTGGGCGCACTCCTTTACTTATTGTATCCATCCATCTCTTAGGCAGATGCTAGATATTTTGATGACTCTTTATTAAAATAGCGTTCCTTTAGAAGGAGTGTTCCCAGCTTCCAAGAGAAAAGTGCAGGGAACTAAATACCAAAACCTTTCACCCTCAGAATACAGACCAATTAGAGAGGAGGAAGAGAAGAGGCAGATGTCAAGGTAAGGTTCTATCTTGTTCCTAGGTTCTCTACATGTGATTTTTCCATGAGCTGTGTGCCCCAAATCTCTGAGAATATCAGTTACTAGAAATAGTTGGACTCAGAAACTAGGCCAACAGAGATGAGGCTCATGCGAAGCAGGTGGAACCTGAGAGTCCCTACTCGGCATCCATGGGCATGAAGTGATTGTGGAAGTGACAATGGGCATAGTACAACAATGGGGTGTTGTCAAGGAATTTACAAGCAGACTTCTATTTGACTTTGAGCAAGGAGTTTAACTTCCACAATTTTCAAAGTCCCCTTTATAATTACCACTGGTATCAATCCCTCCCTATTTTATTTTAGTATCACATAGAATGTGCGTGAAAGTTCTTTAAAAAGGAAGCAACATATGCATGAGGACCTTATTAATATTATCATTAAAATTTGAATGAATAAGTTGAATCCAGTTTGAAATGTCCAGCTGCTCCTTGGGAGAAAGACGGGGCTTTCCGCTCCGAGTCACCTTCCGAAGCAGGTCTACCCTGGGCTACAGGGTCACTCTGAATTGGAATTCACTTGATGGCAGGGAGGGGGTTGGGTTTTGTGGCGTGGGGTGGGGGTAATACCCACAGTCTTTTGTTTCTTTTTAAGGCTATCCTTTTATGATATACTTCTATTTTTGCCACCTGTAATCTCCTTGTGGTTTCTCAGGTTGGAATGATTACCAGAGTGAAGTAGAGGAGGCAAGAAAATTGCGCTCTGTTCTGAAAAGGTGATTCAACTTCTCTGCACCTACCAATTCTCTCTTGCAGCATTGTCTATGAAAACTTCATGTACAAGCACTCTCGCGGTACAATGTTTAGGCACGAGACTGCTCACCAAAAGGTGGGCATGTTAAATCTACCAGATAGATCTGGTTGTCTGCTTCCATAGTTACAGCCCACATGAGACAGTTCTATTCCACTTTATATGGTTCTTATGAGTCAGATTGATAAGAGGGGTTTCATTTGATTGAAGATGCCGTTGTGGATTGACTTGGCTGGTAGATTCTAAATGAAAATTTGGAGCTTTAAATTTAACTAGAGACACATTGGTTAAAATGCCTCACCATCAACTTCTGAAATAGCAGACACTAAAAACTCTCTGTGACAGTTCTACTCTGACACAGGTACAGAAATTATGAGTTGGAATTGTCAATGCTATTTTTGATGACATTCCAAGACCTCAGTGCAGCCTGTGATGTCACAGCATGAGTAGCTATCACAACAGGGATGGAATGAATGTCTTGGGGAGAAGGAAACAGTGTGAGAGTATTGTGACGTCACAGTTGTGACTTGGTCAGAAGAGCCTATAAGCCTCAGATAACAACAACCTTGTTAGGTCAACAGATCCTCATCTTTTGGGTATTGATTCTGGTTATAGCTTTGTACCCTTCAATCTCTGCAGTTCCCTGGGCCAGCATCCTGATACCATTTGCTTTCGCCAACTGTTATGTCCAGATCCCTCTTGTGAGGTGTGTAACACGGCATCTCTCGAAGTCAGTCGGCTGCTGCTCAGAGAGCCAACAGAAGATGCTGCCACCTGTATGTCTCCTGTGACTTCCACAAATACTTTCATTGGACCATCATCATGTTTCACAAAGACCCATTTGGAACAACCTCCAGAAGACCCAATGGCAGGGTCTCTGCCCGAGCTCTCTGCACCTTGCTCCACCATTCTGTCACCTGACATGACAACCCCCATAGCTAATATTCTCCTACCGTCACCAGCAGGTGGCTCTCTGCCTCCAGAGGCTGTGTTCCCCTTGGAGTCTTCTTTCCCAATAGACCATTCTTTGCTACAGCAACATGCCTCTACCCCATCCACATCACATTGCACACAGAAGGTTGATCACTTACTGCAACCAAAACCAGTTTTGTCTTTGTCATCTGAATGCAACTTATCGCAGGACATGAACCCTTCACCATCTTCACCCCCTGCAATGAATCTCACAGATACATTCATGTCCCAGAACACAATTCCAACATTGTCTCACTCACCACCGCCATGCTCCACTTTAACTAGAACTCCATCTAAATGCAAAATACACAACTCAGAGACTGTGCTTGAGAAATCGTCTATAGCGAGCCCTAGTCAGTTGGTCTCACATTTGGCAACAGGTGGAAGTGACCCGAGCAAGTCCATTCCAGCATTAACCTTGTGTCCAGCTCAAGACAAGGATAGGCTTCCCTCTATTGTGACTGAAGGTGGTTTCCTTCAAGAGACTCTTATCCCCTTGGCTTCAGAGGACTCAGCTTCAGATAGCTTTGCCTCAGCCTTTATCTTTTTCAACACCATTTCAAATGACTTGCCAGTCAAAATGGAAGATAAAGAATCCCCATTACCTCCTCATGCCCTACGTCTGTCTGTACCTGAGTTTCAGCCTCAAACTTTGCCTCCAACCATGCCCCAGTGCCAACCTCTCCCTCAAACCTCGATCCAGCCTAACCTTCAAACTCGACTCCAAATCATACCACCACCTCCATCCAAAATTAGGTGTGATGCAACTTCTCATCAATCTCAGCACAAAGCCCTGCCCCTCAGTGAAAATGAAATTTTACAGCTAGAAATGCATGTGCTGCAGAAACAGATACAGGCTTGGTTGGGCATACCCCAGGTGGTACAAAAGTCCCAGGAAGCCTTTTGTCCTCCAGCTCCTCGTTTTCCTGATCGTGGCCCACCACACCTGGACCAACGTCCTATAACAATAATTCCTGGAGAATTTCCTTTCAATATTGGGATAAAAGAAAGATTAGAAAGCCATCTTACAAAGAGGCTTATCCAACAACGATGGGGTCTGCCCGTTAGGATCATTAAATCTCTGTCAATGATGAAGCCTCCAGTTGAAATTCGACATTCTGTTGCAGAAGAATTGAAAACAAATAACACCTACGGCCTCTCCTGGATTAAGGAATATAATTGTTGTGGCCAGAAAGATACAAACTGTAATGAAATGGCCTTTTATGAAAGGTGCTTAGGAGCGCTCGATCATGACCAGGATGTCGTGAAAGAACATGAAGACAACGCAGAAGAACTCCCTGGGGATCAGCTTCTAAAAGATGCAAAAATCGTTTCAGATGAGATCCTGGGGAAAGAACATAACAATTACCCCAAAAGTCACAGAATATGTCTAGTAGGAAACATGGGAGTAAAGTCAGTTGAGAAATATTGCTTAAAACAAAGTTCCTTGGAAACACAAACTGAAGTGGATAGTTCAGGGGATCCTGTAGAAATTATTTTGCCTCTTCCTGAAAAACCTGACACCCAAACTGAAAATCAAAATTTGACACAATCGGTGAATGGAGATCAGTTCCTAAAAGCCTTTTGCCACCTTCCCATCACTGATTCCATCACAGGAAAACGATTCAAAGACTATACTCCCATGAAGTTCCAACGAAAAGACAGGAGCCATTCTGTTCCCATTATGGATGTCCCTATAATTCCCACCTCGCCTGTTGGCATGGAAGGGCAGACAGCTCTGAGAAATACACCCTCTATTATCAGTGAGGAACTTCTAGGGGCTTCCCCAATAACCAAAGATAGTAGGGATTCAATCGGATCTCAAAATATGGACAAAGCAAATTGGAGTAAGACAGTATTTATGAATAGACACATCCCAGAGCTGCCCCAGAAACCAGCGGACAGGAGTGTGAATTCCTGGAACACAGTACAAATGCTTCTTGGCAAAGGGAAAGAACAGGAGAATTTAAAGCAGTCTTTTAAGGTCAATGTGCCTAAGAAGATCATGAAGATGCAGGAGCTTTCTGCTTTTCCTTCACAACCTAACAAAAAACCAGACAACCTGAGAAACTTCCAAAGAAAGCAAGAGATTGCAGGTGAAAAAAGCCCTGACAAAATAACTAGAAGTTATCATGAGCCTGATTCATCTTACCCTAACAAATCCCTCATTAATGGATCAGAGTTTAAACCCAAGGCCAGGCGGGATAGCCAGGCTCAAGGTTCCTCCACTGGCAAGTGGCTTGCATCAGAGAACTTGACTGGTGCTGACTCATTCTGGATGGGTTCCCCCTCAAATACCCAGAATGTCCCTATAGGGTATGTAATAGCACCCCAGATACTGCATGTCCATGCAGAGGATGGAGAGCTGATCACTCAGCAGCAAAAGGAGTCCAGTGTTCCTAAGCATGTCCCACAACAGTGCCAAGATAACTTCCCACCAGTTGCACATAGAATTACTCCTCAGAAACCACAAGTAGAAGAGCGGCTGGCAGGAGGAGACAGAGGATGGAGGACATTCAAGGACACCCTTGGGAATAGGCTTCCCCAATCTGTGCCACAGCAAGGGCAGTCTCGTTACGAAAACGTCTTCAGAGAAAAAATGGCCCACTTTTTACAGCAACTTCATGATAAGATGAACTGCGAAGAACAGGAAAGTTTTCCAGGAAAAAGCACTTCAATGCAGGCCTCTGTGCAGAGTGAGGACCTAGATAAAAGTAGTACTGTTTGTAGCGGGAGCACCAAAGTTCAGAAATGTATGCGACATGAGAAGTTCTTACAGGATAAACTCGAGAATAAACAAAGAGCAGATATCACTTGCTTCCCACAGCTCCTTCAAATTTGTAAGACTGTTGTGGAAACTCAACAAAAGGTTAATGGGAAGGCCCAGCTTGAACCTGTCCAGAAGCCTCCTTTTAACTTCTTCAGGGGTCCCTGGGATAAATTGAATACCAAGACCTGCAGCCAAGGAGCTGTCTCTGCAGGTCAGAATCTTCATGCAGCTGGTCAGCTATGCAGGGGAAAATGCCCCTAACAAATGAAGGGTGCCTCCCGAGAAGCCCCCTCCAGAGAGTCTTTACCTTACTCATCCTCCATAAGCATTATTCAAGTTTGACAGACCCTTTAGGTTACACACCCCCACCCCAAGCCCCAACTGCTCAAGTTTGGAAATCTATTTCTGCATGAAATGAGTCCCTTTTGGGAATGGAAGTCTCTACAATAAAAGGTTTCTTCTGAGAATGGCATCTTGTGTGTGTGCTTGTTTGGGGCCTAGGTTTGGGATAACTAGTATTGATGTTGCACAAGACAGCTTTTATCAAAAAACCTATTAGAAAACACACGGTAGCTCGTCACTTTCTCCTTCCTACTGCAATACTGACTTCTCAGAGGGATTTCTGCTCTGAAATTTACTTTATGAAGATGGTAAATTCTACTCTTAACAGACTCATCGAAACTCCTTCTAGGTAGTATAGTCTTAGTCCTCTTTTCCTATCATTTTTAGGCAGTTAGAACTTTTTATTTTTGAAAGTATTTTTCTTTTTTAATTGAAATGTTCAGTTAGAACTTAAAACACCCACTCAATAACCTTCATGGTGACCACTTGGTACTTATGAAACACCCACACTTTTTTCCTTAATCACAGTGCATAGATTGATTTCATCTTTTCCATCCGTCTCTAAGATGATATGTGTTATAAATGAGTTCAAACTCACAAACCTTGGAGAACCACCCATCCCTGCGATATTTATCATTAAGAACACACCTTTCCATTATATATGGAGATGGAGATAGATAGATGATAGGTAGATAAATAGACAGATATATAGATAGCTTACTGCTAGTGAAACCATTGAACCTTGAAGGATTTACTATTTTTTTCTGTTTTTCTAACTCACTGGTATTCCTTGCCCCTGCCCCACATAAATAATCTTACCTAGCAATTTCAATGCATAATATTGCAGCCACCTCAGTCATTCAGTGGTAACTGCAATTATAGAGTCAATCAAATGATTGTGAGCATCGTCCAAGATGGAGCAATATTTTGGTATGCTGTCAGTAGGGTTTCTATGGGTTCTAACTAACAGTATAGTACCCAGCTATCAGGTAATACCTATAACATGCAAAACTTCTTGGGGTAAACCACCATACATGTTGCTAGAAACTTGAGATGGCTACTGTTTTGGCTAAAACTACTATTTGAGATGGCTACTATTTTGGCTATTATTTCCTGTCCTATTTTAAAGGAGTTGTGGTTTTCCAGATAACATAGTAGAGAAACTCAGTGGTGGATCTCACCTCATGCCAATAATGCCACTAAAAATGGGTGAATAACAAATGTGTTGAAGAAAGCTGATGGTTCCCAGCTATCAAAGATATAGATAGCATCTGGCAAACAAGCGGCCATCTAGCTGAGAAAGGAAACAAATCCCACATGGAAGAATGACACCAGCTTCTATGATCATGAAGTGTTGATGGGATTAGGTATCAGACAGACAGATCCAGAACAAAAAAAATCATACCAATGTGAATGAAGGGAGTGTGGAGTGGAGATCCAAATCCCATCTTTGGACAATTGGATGTCCCCTTTCGAGAAGGGGCACAAGGAAGAGATGAGCCAGTCAGGAAGTAGTATAGAACACTTGAAACATTTAACTTTCCTCTAGTTCTTTAATGCTCCCTCTTCCCTTCCTCGCATCCCCCCCCCCAACAATCACCATCCCAATTCTACTTTACAAATCCAGCTAGACCAGAACATATACCTGGGTCCAAATAAGAGCTGAAAACAGAGAATCTAGGTCAGATAACCACCTCAGGAACAATAATGAAAGTAGTGATATCTGGAGGGAAAGGGGAAGTTGGGGGGAGAAAGGCGAACATATCACAATGATTTACATATAACACCCTCACTGGGGAATGACCAGAAAAGTGGGTGACAGTGTAAGACATGGAAAAATAGTAATTTATAAATTATCAAAGATTCATGAAGGAGGGAAGGGGCAAAATGAAGAGCTTGTGTCAATGGCTCAATTAGAAGTTTTGAAAATGATTATGGCAACAAATGTAAAAAGGTGTGCAACACTCTGTTTATATGTATGCATATATTGTAATAAAAGCTGTATGCACCCACAATAAGATAGACAAAGAATCCTTAGCGATTTTAAAAATGCAAATCAAAGCCATGGCGAAGAGAGTATTTCAATACACTTACATGGTTAGGAAGCAGCTCCAGTGGTTCAAAGGTTAAGTGTTCTCAGTTAAATTGAATTAAAAGTTGGCTATTAAAAGACCACTCAGCATATCTGCAGGAGAAAGATGCTGTGATCTACTCCTGTGAAGGGTACACTCACAAAAATCTTATGGATCTCTTTTACTTGATCACATCAGGTCAATGTGAGTTAAAATTCAAATCGTTGGTAAATAACAACAAAATCATCAGAACTAGAGTTAGATAAAACACATTGGCAGGAAGTAGTGAAAATGGAGCTCATATATTGTTGACAGGGAAGTACAATGGCATAGCTGTGTTGGAAAACACTGTTAATCCTTAAATGGTTAAGCAAAGAGTTGGACTACACCTACCAATTCTCCTTTTGGACATATACCCAAGAGAAATGAAAAGCTATATTCATACAACTATACATAAGTATCTAGAGAAGCTTTCTTTATAGTAGCCAAATGTGAAAATAATCCCCAAACTCACCAACTGACCAATATACATTATTAAAGAATGAATTTATGTTACATGCTATAGCCACTTACAACAGACCACGATTCAATGTTCATTAAATATCCTGAAAGGTACAGAAATGTTGATTTATGGTTGCTTAGTGATAGGGGATGGAGAAGAATGTGGATGAAAAATATTTTTTTTGTTAAAAAAGGAACAGGGAGAAGAGGGATGGGAGTAGGGAGGAAGGGTGCGATTTGTAATGAGGACAGTTTGTTTCTGAGGTGATAAAAATATTTTCAGTTTAGCTGAGGTGATGGCTGTACATATCAGTATACCAAAATTCACTAAGTACACCAAAATTCACAGTATTGTATAAATGAAGTAGTTAAATTGTATGCTTAATAAATTTTATCTCAATAAAGTTTTTAAAAACTAAAGGAGTAAATGATTGTGGAGGTTACTTAATTTCATGTCAACTTGAAGATATATAGCACTGTAGGTATGGTATACAAGCTGTTAATTAGTTCACAGCCTGATAGTGCCTTCTTATGGCTATGACCTTATAAGGAAGATCCTGGGACTCATCCCCCATCTCTCTTTGCCTTCGCCTTCTTGTTGGCTGACCCTGAAGGCAACCAGAGTCCAGCAGGTTTGTCGACTGGCATTGGAACCATAAGACTTTGCAACCACTTGCCTGCGATATTCCTGCTTTCAGCATCATTGTTTATAACTGCATGAATCTGAAGGAGGACTTATGGACTATTATCAGACTGATGGACTTGAGTTTGATTGGGTTGACTTCCTAATATACAAAGTTTCTTGATATAAAGTTCTTTCCTACACATATACAAGTGTCACTGGATTTGTTTCTCTAGTCAACTCGGCCTAACAATGATTAAACCCTTAATGAGAGTAAGAATGTGAGTGGGTACAATAAAAAGTCAACAGATTTTGGAAGCTAGAAAACCAATGAAGGAATGGTATGAATTTAGCAGAAGCAGCCATCTGACAAAGTATCTGTGGAACTATTCATACCAGGAAATGCTGAAAGGCCAATGACCTGTTATCAAATAACAAATTAAAGGTTGCATGTTATAAATATGGTCATTGGAATTTTTATTCTTTTTATATTTTATAATGTATAGCTCTTTTTTGTTATGTAATTTTTGAAGAATATATCAAGGTCAGAAATCTTTGTTCCAAAGTATTTAGATTGTAAACTTTAACTTTGAAAAGGTAAAGCTATTCTTTCTCCCCCTATCATCTCATCTATGTCTATGTTTTTCTGAAAGCTGTCTCCCCTTCCCTTTAACCCTTTCACAAATTATTCTGTGCACTTTTATTTTTAGCACACCAACATGATTTGGGATTCTTGAGGGCCTCAAATTAAGTTCCTTTTAAATAATTTGTGTTTTGAAAACAAAAAGTATGAAGGAATAAGATTGAGTGCGTAAGGTGGGTGGAGTATGGTTTTCCCACAAAATTTTGTTAAGATTTTCCTTTCTGGCATGAAAGAGCATTTTGTAATGAAAAAAAAAAACACCTCAGTTCAAATTTCCTGTAATTTTTTTCTCACCAATGCAATGAATTTAAGAATTTCTTCATAATAAACTCTTATGAACAGCTTGTGTTCTCCTAGAAAATATTATAAATATTACCCCTTAAAAGTCCCTCTGAGCTGGCTAATGGGACTCTAACTGGCCCAGCAGATTTTTTTCAGAAGTCTGCTTTTTTAAAAAACAATTTTAATGGCATGTCAATCACATAACATCCAATAGTTCAATCACCTCAAGAAAAGTTTTACGATCATCATAGCAATACGTTACAGGCTTTGTTTACTCTTGCATTTATTATTAGCTCCCCATTTTGCCATAACAATACCTCTAAGGAACTGTTAATCTAGTTACTTTCTCTCTAGATTTACCTATCCTGAATTTCATACACAGAAAAACATGACAAAACAAATCTAACAAGAAAAACAAACAGGTAAAAACCCCACTGGAAAAGAAAGCAGAAGAGGCTGAAATCTACAAGAGATTCAAAGGGTCATAAGAGAGATGATAAGGTGCACAATTGTAACCTACCCACATCTGCAATAGCTCAACTTTCCCATGAGTCCTGCATGTTAGCAAAGCTACCATGGTCTATGTTCAGAGGGGATTCACTGAGAGCTTAATCCACATGTATCTCCCCTTCATTTTTAAAAAGAGACAGCTTTTAATTTTGGTCAAAAAAGGAGATCAAATGATAATATATAACATTATAATCAAATTATGTCTGCCATAATTGAATTTACAATACTTTGTCTGATTGCAGGACTTTTTACATACCTCAAATATGATATGAGGGATAAACCAGGCACTTAACCCATGTGTGAACCTGCAAATGGATTTTGGCTTCCACCATCATCCGTATTCTTCTGAAAACTAGGTCTTCACAGTTTAAGCTCTGATGCCATTCCTTTCTTTAGATTTGGATTATATTATGCACAATCCTTGGATCACACAGGCTGGTGTGCTTCAGATTTGGCTGGATGTTCTGTGAAGTAATTCTAGAGAGTATACCGGTGGATTAGTGAGAGAATGTGTCCACAGTCATTCACCAATTGCTGAGACATGTTTAAAGATATTTTGTTGGAACAAATATTTGCATGAATGACCAGAATCCTATCAGCAATAATTTTTACCTTGAGATCATACATTCAACATACCTGTTTATAGTCCAATATTCTCTCTCATGTCCTAGGGCTCAGCAATATATTTCAACATGTAGCAGGACACATGAACTATTGAGGAGATGTCTCAAGTGGTCATGGAAGCTGGAAAGCCCCATATTTAAAGTTCAGGTGTATGTCTGAAGTTCTTTCATTCACAAAAATCAAAACTTTGGCTCACATTGTTGTAGAAGCTCTTTAGTGAAGTCAGATGATAGGCAGCTGGCTCAGGTCAACATACCCAGAGGTCAGGCAGAAGACCTAGTTTTCAGAAGGCTATAGATGACAGTGGAGCCAATATCCATTTGCAGGTTCACACATGGATTAAGTCTCTGGTTTATGTCCACATATCATATTTAGGGATATGAAAAGTCCTGTAATCAGATTATTGTAAATTCAATTATGGCTGATTATTTAATTAGTTTGCAAGAGAGGAAACTATTTTCTCTATCACTTTATTGGGAGCTCTTAACAGTATTCCACACCCCGAATGTATCAAGCATATTTGTACAAATATGGCTGTCATCATTTTCTAAACACTTACTTTCTATTTGAGGCCTTGGTATCAGCTACTCTTCCTCACCACCTCACAACCCCTTAATTTTATAAATTATTATTGCTTTCATATAATACACTGACCGCCATCTCCATTTACCCATGTTTCTGTTCATCCCCACTTGGGGAAGGAGGGGTTAATGCATCAAACACTGAGATTGATTCCCCCTTCCTCTTCTTCCTCATTCTTTCCCTTCTCTACTGTTATCGATACTCCCATTTCTGTCCCTGAGACATTTATGTGACCTGTGTGTTCTGAGCTCTTATCTGTACCAGTGTACATGTTTCAGTCTAGCCAGAACTGAAAGGAAGAACTGGGGTCATGATAGTGGGGGGTAAAGAAACTTCTAAGAGCCAGAGGAATATTATGGGTTTCATTGATACTGCAGTGCCCTGATTGAATCATTTATTCCTGTGACCCCTCTGTAGGGGATGTCTTATTGTCTACGGATAGGTGCTCCAACCCCTCTTGTTCTCAACAATATGCTTGCTTGTTTTGCATCTTTTGGTGCCTGTTACCTGTTTCCATCAACAACGCATGATCATACAGGCTAGTGTGCTGCTTCCACTTGAAGTTAGTTCTCTTAGCCACTACTGCTTAGTGCTTCTAGAGGGCCACTTGTTAAACATCAAGTCTTTAAGATTCTAGACACTATATCTTTTGATACCCAGGCATCATCAGCATTTTTCCTACTTTCTTATGCACCCATTTTGGGAAAGTGAGCATCACAGAATGCCAGTTTGCTAGAACAAAATGTTCTTGCATTGAGGGAGGGCTTGACCAGAGACCCAAAGTCTGTGCCATATAAATATGTGCACATAGGCCAATCAATACCTCTATCTTTATGAATATATTTACATGAGTGCACACCTGTGTCTATACTTCTTTTTTGGGGGGGGGGCATCACTGACCTCTGGTGGGAGTGGGAGGCCCAGTCTTGCTCCTGGAGAGCTGCTCCTGGATATGAACTTCCAAGCTAGTGGGCCACAGTCCCACACTCAACCACTACGCCACCGGGGCTTAGCCCTGTGTTTATACTTCTATCCAGTTTTGCTTCCTAGATCTTAGCTCAGTTCCTGTTTACCTTCCTTCCGCCCCACCATTAGGCTCACCATTTTTCTGTCTCTCAGTACTTCCTCTCAGCTAGATTCCTGTTGCTCCACCACCACCCGGATCTCTATGTTCTCCTTATTATTGCTTTAAATTCCCTAGTTGTTCTCTTGCCTATGGAGTTGCTTGATCACAACTACTGTTCCCCTGTCTCCTCCTCCCCCCTTAGTCCCACCGGAACCATAAAAAGCAAGAAAGCAATCCCTTGCTTTCTCCAAGGGCTTGCTTTCTATGTCTATCTTATACAGGTAGGAAAAAACAACAATGAGAGGCAGAATAAAAAGAAAACAAAAGATTGAATGAAAAGAGAAAAGACAAGACAATAAAAGGTGAAAAAGAGGAAAGAAAGCTAGCATCCCCCCCCCCCAAAAGAAAAATCATATATAATTCCAAGTCTGTCTGCTGACCTTTATAACTCTCCCCCACCGGCCCTGGGGGGTGCCAGAGACTGCCTCCTGCTAATCTGAAGTCTATTTTGAGGGTCCCTCAGGGATTTTGTGGCTTTGCTTTGCTCCCCTTACTGATCTTTTGAGTGAGAACTATTTCAGCACAGGTCAAAGATGGTAGCTTGAACCACCGATAATTCAACTAGCAGCCCAATGCTCAAAGCATAGCAAGCACCACCTGATAAATATGATTTCAGCTGTGCTTAGTGTAGATTATATTACTCTAAAGAGAAGCCCCCTCCCCAATTCAGAAGAACTTGATTGTGCAGGACATGATACAGCGTACTTGCTCTGCATAATAAAGGAACATTTAAAGACGCTGCGGGGTGAATGGAGAGAAATAACCAAGAAAGAAAGAGGAGCAGCAAGGTGCGAGGCTGCTTGGGTGGGAGTTAATTTGAGAGCCTTTAATAGGCGATGTAAAGCCTAAATGGGTTTGGCGAAGAAAATTTAATATATATATAGTTTCAAACAAGTTGTCATGGGTGTGCTTTGCTTTAACACTTTGTGTTATCAATTATCCTTTGTCACTTTCTATTGATAGACTGCTCTCTAATGTTTTCTGATAAATTGTTTCTTTAATGAAATATAAATGGGGTAGCTGCTAAGCTATATTTTTGTTTTGACACAAATAAAATTAATATATATTTGGTGAAACTGTTGTGGAGGGCAAAATGGGTCTTGAGTGCAAATGACAGAGAAGTGGCAAAATCCTCAGAAAGAACATTGAATTTTCCATGATTTTGTGAGCTCATATGATCACCAAGCAAAAACTGGATCTCAGGTACTCTCCTGATTACAGATGAATAAACAGGAGGGTAGGACATACAGATCTAAACCTCCAGAAAGGTTGGGTGATGGAGCAAGACGCAGGGGATTCCTTTTCCTTGTTTTTCCTGTGCTGTCCCTTCGCCTCACCATCAAAAAGTCTTGGTAACATAGGCAGGACTCTCTGAGGAAGGCCTGAAACTCTAGCCTAGTATGTACATTTTTAGTACCTAACTGCCTCTGCCAGAAATGTGTTTCCTATCAAGAGGATAAGCACCTTTTCCTGAGAAGGCTTAGGAACCAAAGATGGGCTCTGGTTCCATGATCTAAGTGTTCATTCAATATTTTCTTTTCTGTATGGGATGTGATGACTTTGTCTATTGTGTGCTACCTAAAAAGGAATCACTGTCTCCCCACACAGTGAGATATCAATTAAGAAAGAAGTCCTTGACCTAAAGTATCTCTAGAGTTTAGAACTTCCTCTTCCCAATTATGCATTTAATGCTATCAACTTTCCTTTAACCACTGCTTCACTTTATCTAAAAAATGTTAGTAAGATATATTTCTTTTTCATTGAGTTCACAACATGTGCTTTTTCTTGAGACATTTTGTCCATTTTTTTTCATAACATACAGGTTATTTCCTACAAATATTTGAAGATTTTCCTGCTGTTTTTTAGTTATTGATTTAAGCTTAATTCCAATGTTACTTGATAATTTATTTCCTATTATTTCTATTCCATTTAATAAGGTATCTTTTAAGTCCTAGAATGTGGCCAGCATTTCTTAATATTCTATGTGAGGTAGGAAAGAATATGCCATTTACTGTTGATGACCAAAAAACTGAGAATACAGTTGCTGGGGTTTTTTTTTTTGTTTTTTGGGCATCACTGCCCTCTGGTGATGGGAATAGGAGGCCCACTCCCAGCTCCTGTGGAGCTGCTGCTGGAATTGAACCTCCATCTTAGTGGACCACAGTCCCACGCACAACCACTACGCCACCTGGGCTCACCTCACAGTTGCCCTTAAATCCAATTCAATCACTGTGTTTCATCTTTGAATTGTGCTTTACAAAGTTTCCAATGACTAATTTTTCTTTTATCTCTTTCAAATCACATCACCTAGTCTTTCTTCCAACAAGTCTCATGGTAGACTGGAACTGCCAACATCTAAGTTAGCAACCCAAAGTGTTAACTGAATTTACATAATTTGTTAAATAGGACAACATAATTTACCGTGCTGCCTATCCTTACTGATTTTTAATATACACCTTTGTTTCTTAGCCAATGATAAATTCTAATTGGATTTCTCATTGCCTAAGAAAGGGAGAGATTGAAGCCTTACACTACATTAGTTGAAATTGTTTTCATTTTTTTGCCCCCCATATTTTGATAGTCTGTTGTTGGTATATATACATTAAGGATTGGCATGTCTTCTTAGAGAATTAATCCTTTTGTAATTATGTAATACAGCTCTTATTTCTGATATTTTTTTAATTATCTGAAATAAAATGAATATAGCTAATTCCAGATCTTTTCCTTTGTGTAAGTATGGTATAATTTACTCTCAACTTTTTCTATATCGTTAAATTTCAAGTGAAATTCTATGAATTTCTCATAGAAAACAGAAACATATATTATGTCTTTTTTCTTTTCACTCTGATAGTCTCTCTCTTTTGATTGTTTTATTTAAAATGTTTGGGTTGTTTTTGCTTAAAGTGATTTTTACATAGTTAACATCTCATGTTGTTTTTTATATATGTATATATTATTTACCATCTCTTATAATAACCATCTCTTATTAATAACAAACACTCAAATGACATTGGGATTGGGTCTTAAAGTCTAGATAACACCAGGAGCGGTAAAGAAAAGGTAAAATTAATCTAAGAGTAATAGATCCAGGAACACGGCTGCAGGAAGGGTTCTTCCGAATGGCATCAAAAACAAGCGGCTGCCTTGGAGTTTTTTGCGACACAGAGGGAACCTACAGGACAGGGTGGAACTGTCCCCGTGGGTTTCCGACTGCAACGGCAGGAAGAGAAAACCTCATCTTCCTCCAGCCAAGTAGCTGGGGGTTTCCAACTGCAGATCTTGACGGCTAGCGGCCCAAAGCATAACCCACAAGACGCCCAGGACTCTAGAGTCCACCTCCCGCCCCCTGGCCCCCCGCCCCACACACACACACACCGCCCCGGGCATTTCCCAGGAATAAGGCCACTGGGCAAACAGCTCGGGAAGGGAGGAAACGGGTGGCCTATGTGAAAGCTGACGTAGAAAGCCAAGGGCTCTCAAGGGCAGGGGCCGTCTAGGCCACGACGATCGATCGCCCACGGAACTGCGCGCCACAGCTGCAACTCTTACAAGGAAAAGCTCTGGGCGCGAATGCGGTTGGTCACCTCTTGGGCGCGCAGGGAGAGCCCCCAAATGTCCTCGTGATCAGCGCTGCTGATCTCTGAGCACGCCCATGATGTGGCCAGCCTCCTCCAGCTCTACTTCCGCTCCACAGCCGGATGCACTGCATCCTTCGCGGGATGTTGGTTGCCATGGTGATGTCGCTGCAGGCAAACACGTGGCCTCGCGCCAGGCCACGTACACGTGGTACATGTCGCGGTACACGTCGGGGATGGGGGTGGGGGCAGCTGCTCCGTCTGCAGGAAGGTCTGAACATAGGTCTTTGCTTTAAATGTCATGCAGCCTCTCCTGTC
>PVJH01018254.1:0-45591 GCA_004026705.1 Nesogale talazaci | reverse complement strand
ACTTAGGAACAGCAAAAATAGATTGTGGGGCCAGGTCATGGCATCCTATCAGACTAGACCAGAAAACACTCTTAAACATCAACAAACAGACCTTGAACTATTTATGGGCTTTTCTTTTTGTCATTGGTCTTTATTGTTGTTGTTGTTGTTGTTTAGTTTTCTTCTGTTGCTTTGTTTTGCTCCGTCTTATTTTTGTGCTTATTATTGTCTCTGCATAGATAGGATAAACAATCTAGAGGAGAAAGCAATGGAATTGAAAGTTCTGGGGACACAGAAAAGGGGAAGGCGAGGGAAAGGAAGTGGGGTTAACAAACCCAGGGACAAGGAAACAACAAGTAATGTAAAATTGATGGTGAGAGGACCTGGGAGGGCTTGATTCAAAAGCAATGTGACCGAGAGGAATTACTGAAATCCAAATGAAGGTTGAGCATGATAGTGGGACAAAGGGAAAGTAAAAGGAAATCGAGGGGGAAAACTTGGAGTCGAAGGGCATTTATAGAGGTCTAAATATGGACATGTACATATATAAATACATTTATATATGGTCATCAGAAAATAGATCTACGTATATATATTTAAAGGTTTCACATTAAGATAGCAGATGGACATTGGGCCTCTAATTAAGTACTCCCTCAATGCAAAACATTTTCTTCTAATAATCTGGCATTCCAGGATGCTCATCTTCCCCACATGATCACTGAAAACAAATATGTATATAAGCAAATGTGGTGAAGATAGCTGATGGTGCCTGGCCATCAAAAGATAAAGCACCTGGAGTCTTAAAAGCTTGAAGGAAAATACGCAGCCATCTAGCTGAGAAGGAATAAAATCCATTTGGAAGAAGAACACCAACTTTTGTGATCATGAGGTGTCAGTAGGAATAGGTATCAGGCACCAAATACCCAGAAGAAAAAAATCATATCATTGCAAATGAAAGGGACTGCAGAATGAAGACCCATAATCAATCTGTAGACAATTGGACATCAACATACAGAAGGGTCACGGGGAGAAGATGAGCAAGTCAGAGTGCAGTATCGCACTGTTGAAAAATACAACTTTCCTCCAGCTCTTTAATGCCTCCTCCATCCCCCACTATCGTGATCTCAATTCAGCCTTACAAATCCAGTTTGACCAGAGCATGTACACAGGTACAGCTAAGAGCTGGAAGGACAGGGAATCCAGGACAGATAAACTCCTTAGGTAGAACCAATATTGAGAGTAGAGATAACAGGAAGGTATGGGGAAGGTGGGCAGAAAAAAAGGGAAACATATCACAATGATCTGCATATAACTCCCTTCCAAGGGGGCAGACAACAGAAAAATATGTGAAGAGGGGCATCAGTGAGTGTAAGACATGAAAAAAATAAAACAATTTAAAAATTATCAAGGATTCATGAGGGGAGAGAGGGGGCAAAATGAGGAGCTGAAACAAAGGGCTCAATTAGAGAGAAAATGATGATGGAAACAAATGTACAAATGTGCTTGACACAGTAGATGGATAGATGGATGGTTTGTGATAAGAGTTGTATGAGCCCCCATAAAATTATTTTAAAAAATTAAAACATCTATCATTATACATAAAACTAAAATGTAATAACCATTTGAATATAAATACAAGCATGATAAATAACTAGTACCCTTAATATACTAAACAGTTAATATAAGTTGATCAGAAAAATACTAAGACACCAACTTATATATAAGATTTAGCAATTTATACATATAGGTTTCCCAAAAGAAGAAATGGAAATGAAAAAAATTACTAACATCTCATAAGTCAAAAAATTAAGTCAGAAGATGCCCCCCTTTTTTCTGTGAAGCATTGAAGATTACAAAAATGAACACCCAGAAATGAAGGGTATAATAAAATATCCCTTCTTCTTGCATACTTTTAATTGAAGTTTACCATATCCATCTTCTAGAATTGCAAAAACAAAGTGCTACAAATGGGGTGTTTTTTTAAACAACAGAAGTTTATGGTCTCACAGTTCTGATGGCTAGAGGTCCAAAATTAAAGTGTCCTTAGGCCATGGCTCTCATATGTTCATTCTTGTTTGGAAAATGCTTTTGCTCTGATATTACTGTGGCAAATAAAAATTGTTGATAACTGTAAAAAAAAAGCATATTTGAAGTAACAGTGGTTGACGTTTTCCTAAATTTGATGAAAAGTATGAATCTTTCGATCCTAGAAGCTCAACTAACTCCAAGGAGGATAAACCCAAAGAAATCAACAATAAATGACATTAAAAATCAAAATGTTGAAAAGTCAAGGATAAAAGTGAGAATCAGCAAAAGAGCAAGAGAAAAGGCTGCGCAATAAGATTAAGTATTGCCTCCACATAAACCATGGAGGACATATTGAAAATGCTGAAAGAAGAGAACTGTCAACCGAATTTTACATAATCAGTAAAACTCTGCCTTGAAAAAGAGGACACGATTAAGGCACTGCTATATGAGGAAATAATGCATTTAGAATCGTTCTGTTCTTGTTGTTGTTAGGTCCATTCCAGCTGTTTCCAGCCCACTGCTCGCTAGCCAACAGAGCAAGCGTATGCAACATGCGCGGCCAGTCTCCATTAGCCTCACATTTGTTCCTGTGCTTGGGTCCACGATTGCAGGCACTGTGACTGACAGCCTTGCTGTTCTTCACTGCCCTCTGCAGGCTACCAAACACCATGAACTTCCCCAAGGACTGTTCTCTTCTGTTGACGTGCCTGAAGTATGTAAGACGGAGCCGTGCCATTGTGCTTCCAAGAAGCACTCTGACTTTACTCCTAAGACAGTTATTTTGGGGTTTGGTGTTTTGTTTTGTTTTTGTCCTTTTAGGAGTCCGTGATACTTTCAATATTCTGCTCCAAAACCACAAGTCAAATGTATTGATTCTTCTTTGGTTTTCTGTACTCACTGTACAACTTTCATATGCATGTGAGGCAAATGAAATTATTATGGCTTGGTTCAGGTATGCCTTAATTCTAAAATAACCTCTTTACTTTTGAACACTTCAAAGTGGCATTTTGGAGTGGATTTATGCAAAGAAATGCCTCTTCGATCTCTTCACTGCTGCTTCCATGACCACTGATGGTAGATCGAAGCAAAACAAAAATCCTTACAACTTCAGCCTTTTCTCCAGTTATTGGGATGGAAACCAGTTATGAAGATTTTCGTCTTCTTTGCATCGAGTTGCAATCCATCCTGAAGGCTGCAATCTCGAATCTTCATCAGTAAGTGCTCCAAGTCTCCCTCATATTCGGCAAGCTAGGTAATGTTGCGATTTTAGATGTGTTAGGTTGAGTTCTCTAGATAAGGAAAAACCAAAAGTGCACGCACGTGTGCACACACACACACACACACACATATAATTTTTTTTACCAAGAAAGTGATTCACATGGTTGTAGAAGTGGGTTAGTGCAGTCCTCTTCAAGTTCATGGGCAAGACGTTAAGCTGGAGGCTTTTCCTGTACCACGTGAGTGCTGTGGTGATGAATCAAGAGGCAGAAAGATAGACTCTGAAGCAATAAGTCCCCAAGAGCTAGAGGCAGGTCATCATAAGTCACTTAGTCGGGATTCTGTCAATGAATCTAAGGTCAGCAGACTGCCGATAGCTCTAAGGGTGTCAGGGAACATAGTCAGCCACTGGTTCAAGTCTAAAGTGACCCGATGTCCCGTTTTTGGTGGGACAGTCATGCTTTTAAACAATTTTTCGTATGTCCTGCAGAGTTTTTTTTTAAGTCCCGATTTTTAGAAAGAATACACAACAAGGTAGGGAATGGCACAACAGGAAGGGAATATACCCCCTCTTACCACTTCCCAGGCCCCCCACCCCACCCCCACCCCAGCAATGGTGTCCCGCTTTACCAATGTTAAAACCTGATTGCTTAATCAAGTCCAAAGAACCAAAAGTCTATGAGATGGATGCAGAATGAAGACAACAAAAAGAAGCAAGAGCTCCCCCCAAACTACTTAAATAGTTGTCCACACTCCCACAGAAACTCTCAAATATAGAGGCTATGACCTGAACCAGAAGTGTGGTTTTGTTAGGTACCTTGTGGGAGAAATACCTCGGTCCTTGACTTCATGCTGAAGCCTGGATTGTGATCCAGATGAGTTTTATAAAGGATGGTAGCAGTTTCAGACTTTATAGGAAATGGAACACAAGCCAGAGAGAGAGAGAGAGTTGGAGGCTCCGTCACACTGATTTGCGTGTAGCTCGCTAGGAGAGGGCCAGAGAGAAAAACTTCTGGGAGGCGTAGTCAATGGTACCGGTCAACCACATTGGCTGAATTAAATTCACCTGGCCCGGATGGGCCAATGCAAGTGTATGTCTACCATTCTTCCTGGCTCTGAGGCAGAATGTAAACATGCCCTCCAGCCTTAAACAGCTTCCAGCTTTCTGTAAGGGGGAAGGGAGGCTTTGGCATGTAGAGGAACAACCCCTAATTCTGCCCCTACCTACCTGTTTCTCTTTCAACAGACTGTTTCACTAAGGAAACACAGCATGGTGACTTGGTTCACATCCTATAGTAAGGCAGAGACACAGAAATATCCTGCTATAATCTTATTCTTTAACGTGGACAAAAACACCTTCTTAAATGCAACTTAATAATATCATAAAGATAGAGGCTCAAATTTATAAGATGTTGCATAAGGAGTTAGGGTGGCAGGGCCATGTAACGTTTTGTGTGATATATACTTTACCACTTTTGGTATTAAGTGGCATTGACTTGGTTCCAACCTGTAGTGACTCTTCCTGCACCATCTTCTCAATTGTTCCTGAGCCCATTGCGGAAACAAATATGTCAATCAGTCTCCTGAAGGATCTTCCTTCTTTTCACTGCTCCTGTACTTCCCCAGTGCCTGGTGTCTCCTAACATGTGCAAAGTATGCCATCCTTACCTTCTAGGTGCTCTCTAACTGTTCTTCTTCCCAGACAGACTTGTGTTTATTTTTAGCCATCCATGGTTAATATTGTTCTCCAGTACCACCAATCAAATGCATCTATTCTTGAGTCTTCCTTATTCAATATTGTCGCACATGTACAATTTAAATAACAAAACAGCAATAATTTCTTTAACATCCTGTTTTGGGAAGCTGTGAGTGTTTTCGTGAATAAGGTTACAGACTTATTAATGGTATAAGCAGTCAAAACTGATATATATTTTAATGTAATAATTATACAATAATGTCAGTGTAAGTTAAGAATTATTGTACATGGCTAAAAGAGAAAACCAAACTTACTGCCATGGTGAATGCAGACTCAGGGCAATCCTCGGTGGGTTTCTGAGATTGTAACTGTTTGTGGAAGCAGAAGACCCAGTGTTTTCCCGAGGAGCTACTGGTGGTTTTGAACGATTGACCATGAGGCTTACAACATAACCGCTACACCACTTGGGCCTGGTAGATTATTCAAATGACATTTACAGTCAGAATAGCCTTGTGTCATGTTTTTAACTCTTTGTGATAGCAGAATTACAGAATGCAGTGGATCTATGATCAAATGCCACAGCTAATTCTCCTATCACCCACTCACCTTCATCACACACTTTATAACACGAATAGACCTGGAGAGAATGGTGCTAAGTGAAATATACCAAGCATATCAGGGAAATTTTGTATCAACCCTCTTTTACAAAAATATAGCAATAGATAAATCAATGTTCTTTGGTGATCATCAGGAAGAGTGGTAAATGGGAAAGTGCTCTTCATATTGTAGAGACTAGCTCTTTTAGGTGATGCAAAAAAGTAATACTTAATGTGCTGCAGTGAGCACAGCACAGTCTAAGATTTTTTAAAAAGAGAAAGCATTTGAGTTCATGTAAAGGCGTACAGACAAATAGGTATGTAGGTAAGAACAAATGTGTACATAGGTAGGTAAGAACATCTATAGGTATGTAAAAACACAAATATGTGAATGTAGGCACATGCATTCACTGAAGACACAGATATAGATACTCCACAGATATAATCAAACACCTCTCAACATTGTGTTTCTTGATTTGAAGGCTTAATAACACAGACTCATGGGAAAATTCAATCAATTGGAATAGCCCGAGACACAATAATCATGATCTAGGAAAATGGGTAACGCCTGTGGTCTTAAAAGCTCTGATTGCATCAAAGACACCATTATGGGTATCTACTCATCAGGAGAAAACAAGGTAACAAACTAATCCAAATCTCAAAGAAACAAGTCTACATAGGCACCACAACTTCGTCTAAATTAAGTACATGCTACCCAGCTGCTGCCACCACAAACCATGCTGATACGTCACAATAATTGGTCCTGTGAAAAATAACAGAAAACATATTGAGCAAAATTCAAATTCACATATATTTTTTAATTGAGACAAACTAGAACAGTAAGGAACAGAAGACTCCCTGAGATTATTGCCTGAAGACATTCTTTAAACCTGCAACCAAGCCTCTCCACTGAGATCACGTTTAGCAAATAGGCACAGTGACACACAAACTTAAAGATATTGTCTGTAATATCTATGTTGTATTTAAAAACTATCAATCTGAGACCCAAAGTCAACAACTACTGAAAAATCTAAGGTCAGAAGGTAAACTTGCTGTCATATATTGGCAATTCAAAGAAGTAGAACTAATAAGCTTGAAGAAAACTCTCACAGGGAGGAGGTGGAATAGTAGAAGTTCCATTGAAGGCACTACTATAAATGAGATAAAATGTAAAATTTCAAACGTAAATCTTCACCCAATTCATAATAAAAGTTATTATCATTTTAAAGTTAGGTAGAGGACAAGTCAATCACCTCTGCTGCTTAGAAAGGCCACATCTAGATTCGGCTAATTCTGGTCTCCTGCTTTTCTCAATTAAGCAGGCAGCTGGCAGTTCTCTATTAAGGGAGTCAGTTAAAGTTAGAAGTTAACTCTATTAAAAAAAACACGACAACATAAACTATAACTAAAGATGAAGAGGATAAGATTTACAACATGTCACAAGGTGGAACATTGTGGTTAAAGGGGCCATATTAAGTAATTGACTATACACAGAACTGAAAGCTTGGCTTAGGGACATTTGACCTCCTTTGGCTACAAAAAGGGAAGGGAGAGTCCATCTCCACATGTGCCCAATGATGGTCCTCATGAGGCAGATGTCAGACATACCACTAGCCTCCATCTTCCATTACCTTATTGTGAATTCAACTAGCCCTCCCTCCCAGTGCACTCTACTTTTCTAATGAATTCAGTAATCCTTTACAATAAATGAACACAACTGACAAGCCATGCTCAAAACTGTGGTGGTTTATTAGGTAAGTTAACAAGTTAGAAAATGATAAGGGTCATGTTTTTCTGTCTACAGCACCTCCTCTTAGCCATGCGGGTAGACATCCCTTTCCTTGGTCCTTGCTTCTCAGTCTCAAAGTCCTATGGCCCTATTCTTCTTGTCAGGACATCATCCTGCTGATGATATTATAATTCTCCATTATCTTTCCCCATGGGAGTAGCTAATTTGATTTCTGAGTATTCTATTTGCTGGGGCCCACTTGGCTAGTCACCATTTATTCTGTTAAATAGTGGTATTTGAAATGAATAAGACATTGGTCTTATAAAATTATATTATGTGATCTCCAGGGTAATTTCTATTACCAAGGGTGAAGGGAGACATCAATGTAAGACATGACAAAATAATAATAATTTATACATCACCAAGGGTTCATGAGGGAGAGGGATAGGAAGGGAGGGGGAAAATGATGGGCTGATACCAGGGGTCAATTAGAAAGAAAAAGTTTTGAGAAGGATGATGGCAACACATGTACAAATGTGCTTGACACAATGGATGAATGGATGGATTGTGATAAGAGTGGTACGAGCCCCCACTAAAATGATTTTTAAAAGAAGGCTACATTGTCTAAGATAAGCATGTCACTACCCTTAGTGAATTCCTTTTCTGTTTCTAACTTTCATTTCCCAGTCATCAGTTATTATTAATGCATTGTGATTGCATTATTGATAAATATCAGCCTGCAGAAATTGACTTAAAATCATTAATTTCCTCAGTTTTGTTATTAGTGACTCATGCCTAAATTAGAATGCTAGTCATTATTGACATATAGGAATCATTTCACCCTTGAATGTTTTGTAGTTCAGGATGCATCTTGAAATGCTCTTTTTGTGGATGAAGGCAAACTATTTCTCCTTAATCTATAAATCCTGGCATAGTAAATTCTATGATAGCTTGATTGAAAATGGCCAGTTTTGATGTACTAATGCCTAAAATATCAATCTTCATGTGTTCCATTTTTGACAAATTCCAATTTTTTAGATCAGTACTTCATTCCTTACACATACCCATTATTAATGGGTGTCTGCAATCGCTTCTTCTCATTTCGAGGCACGTTTCATCAGCAAATTAAAGTCCTGAAAGTTTCACCTCATCCATCAAGTAGGGGAAACTCGAGTACCCTGGCATATGTGGAGCACCTTCAAACTTGGGGGAGTGGGAGTCTCATCTTCCGGCACTGTATCAGACAGCATTCTGCAGGGGACAGGCTCTCACTGGCATAGTTTAGGAGGACGTTGCCAGCTGCTACAAAGTCTGGCTTAATCTTTAAGCTTTACTGAGACCTGTCTACCATGAATGGAGCTGTTGGCATTCAAAATATCAGCATCACCATCACCATCAGCATCTTCCAACATCACAGCAACTCCCACGTTACCACACAATACCAAACAGACAGGTGAATGGAGGCCTTTTGTATTATTTTATTATTAAGTTTAACCGTAATTACAATAATAGATATATTTGCACCACTGGATGATGTAAATGGCTAAGCATCTGGCAGCTAGTAAAATAGTTTGAGGTTCAAGTCCACCCATCGGCACTTCTGAATAAAGGACTAATGAGACATTTTTGAAAAACTGCCATTAAAAACCCTGAGAGGATGGCTATTCTCTGACACATGTGGAGTTACCATGAGTGCAAGTCAATTTGATAACAATTGAATTGATAGAAGAATGAACACTACAGGTTCTAACAATCAAGAGAACTCGTAGATGAAAGAGTAGATGCAACCAAGACCAGAACTGGGTCTGAAAAATTAATATTACATACATATATTTCTCAAATCAAATGGAAGTTTTCTTTGGCTGTAATGTCTTCCATTTTCCTAGCTGCCCTTTGGAGGCCATTAATATCCTATTTTCAAATTGATTTTTAAAAAGCAAGCCTCATTCCTCAGCTGAAATGATTTCAGTTTCCTCTGAAATATTAGATTTTCCTTCAGCCTTATTTACTATGCACAGATGCAGAAGGAGAATTACTCAAGTTTTGCAATAAAAAATAAGCTTGGCTTTAAGAGCACCTGCTTTCTGCTGTTTAATAATTCTGAGCTCCCTTCTTCTATGTGCTTCTGTTTACTCTTCCACAAATTATTTCTGTTCTCAGTTGACAAAGATAAATGATGGGATTAATATATATTGAAGAAGTCTCTGTGAACAGTATTCCAGCTCAGAGGAAGGTTGGGTATTATTTCCCTCAGGTAAGGCAACACAGCAAACTGGATTAAGAGTAATTTGCTGTGGGGTTTATAGATGATCACGATCCATTAGTGGTACACTATTTATGAAAATTGCTTTTTCTTAAATAAAAATTAGAAGGACTTTCATTACCTTGTCAGATCTGAGACAAGCGAACTGTATTTTTCACCAAAGGAAAACAAAATGCTAATGGCAAAGCTTAGATTTTTTTAAATTTACCTCAGTGCTATTTTCAAACTCCTGAAACAACACTGGGAGAAAAATATGTGTCAAGGAACTTTAGTTATAAAATTTAGTGATACTGTAACATATTAGAGCTGAAAACTATACCAGAACAAAGCAGTTGTGAGAAAAAAAATTCACCATTGTAACTTGAGTTGATTATTTTTGAATTATGTAAATTACTGCAATTCAAATAGCACTTATACTAAAATTGGTTGAGTTGATATCAAAATACTTTTGTAATCATACATTATTTTATTTTGCAGATTTTGATAAGTAATTAAATAATTTCCATCATTGAGTTAAAAGTTAGCCGAGAGATTCCTTTGTCTTTCCCTCACCAGCATCATTCGCAGTGATTCATACAATTGATATGACACTCAGTCAACTCTAGTTAACATTCTTGGATTATTATATGATAGAAAATTTTCTTCTCATTAAGAATGTATTTATTTATATATCTAAAGTTGTTATGATTTTCTAACCCAGAGATACGTAATACAAAATTAACAATGAACATAAGGTTTTCAGAAATCTTCATTACTCCTAACTCTTCCTAGGTTTTGACATATTTTGCCTTTTCTGTTTTAATCTGGAAGTTTTACTCTTCCTTTTTAATTTGAAATTTTATTTTCATGTTTATTATTAATGTATTGGCATATTGTTAAATTATTTTATTTTGTTTTTTGGGTGGTGGTTGCTATTAGGTCAACATCTTCAAAGTAAAACAAAACAAAACAAAAAAGGTAGGTACCAATCATGCCCCTCAGTATGCTTACACCAATTTCAATCTAGTCAACATCAAAGACAGGCAAGGATTTGGTACACAATTATGTCATGGATGGTTCCAAAGTCATTCTCCTACAAAGTAATTAGAGTGTTGATCACAAACATGATTCAGAACAAATAAAGTAAGTCTTTAGAACAAAGGGTGAGGTAAGAAAAATGCAAGTTCTTCTCCAAGTTTTATATATACATACACACATACACACACATATCTTAAATGGAGAGACAAATTCAACTAGGTTCATTACAAAGTAAGAAATAGAGAAAGGGGTAGAGCAGGAAGATCAAAGATCTTCCAATGTGATGGAGCCCAAAATACTCACAACTGGACCAATAGGTAAGACCATGATAAATGGAGAAAAGGGTGACATTGTGAAGGCTTTTGTCTAGCTTGATTACAATCAATTTCCAGGAACGCAGCAGCCAAGAGATGAAAAGACATATTGCAGGCAAATCTACTGCACAAGAACTCTTTGGAGTACTGAAGAGCAAGGATACTGCTTTGAAGACTAAGGTGCACCTGACCTAAGCTATGGTATTTTCCATTGCCTCATATGTATGTGAAACTCCCATATTGAAGAAGGAAGATGCAGAAAGAACTGATGCATTTGAATTGAGATGCTGGAGAAGAATATTGAAAGTACCATGGACTGGTAAAAGGTCAAAGCAATTTGTTGGAAGACATAAGGCTGAGGAACTTCTCAGAGGCGAGGATGGCACACCTTTGTCTTCTATATTTTGGACGTATTATCATGAGACACCAGTCCCTGCAGAAAAGTATCGTGTTTGGTAAAGTGGAGGCCAGTGAAAGCAGGAAGACCCTCAATGAGATGGATTGACACAATGGCTGCATCAATGGGCCCCAGCATAGGAACAGTCGTGAGGTTGGCACAGGACCATGCAGTGCTTCCTTCTAGTATCCACAGGGCCGCTATGCATTGGACCCAACTCCATGGCACCTAACAATAAAAACAACCAGTCAGCAAAAGCTTCATTGTATATTTTAGGATGTCAGATCAAAGCATATTCCAAAGAGACCTATATTTAAACCTCACGTTAACATTTGGAGGGGCACTGGGCAGGTACTTTGCTGGAAGCCACCTCATTATTGGGATTTGTCCTACTTTTCTCATGGTAAGACTTATATAGTGGGTAAGAATGTGGTTTTCCAGGGCTGAGCCCTGGTGGCGTAGTGGTTGTGCGTGGGACTGCAGCCCACTGGGATGGAGGTTCAATTCCAGCTCCACAGAGCAAAGGCTGGGCCTCCTACTCCCACCACCAGGGGGCAGTGATGACCCCCCCCCAAAAAAAAAAAAGAATGTGGTTTTCCAGGAGCCTTTGAGTTGCTGACCAAAAGGTCATAGCCACTCCATAGAGAAAGAGAAAGCAGGCCCTGTGTAGCCACTCTGTCCTCACAGGGATGCCATAAGTTGGCATCAAGTCAGGGGCAGTGGATTTGGTTTGGGTTGTGTAGTTTTCTTCTCTGCCTTACAATGAAACAAACTTCCTGGAAAATCATAGACACGAGGTATTGTTTTTTTCATATCATATCAAGCATACATATCATGAACATGGTATGTGACTGGATTTTAGCTTTGTTTACCTGACGGAGGGAGAGCCTATCTCTTTTCTCTACTATAAACGTACATTTCTGTCGCTTCCATACTGTGTGCTTCGGAAGGAAGTCATGCTGTAAGTTGGCAGTTGGAAACCACCGTTGACTTTGACAGAGATAGACTGGTTTTTGCTTTTGTGTTTGTTTCACACTGGTACAGAGTTGTAGTCTCAGAAACCCAAAGGGGACAGTTCTGTCATGTCCCATAGGATCATTATGAGGTGGCATTGATTCAATGGTAGTGTGTTTGATTTTTTTTTTAATTTATCACCTAGTCTTTCTGATCAAGGAGTAGTGAGATTGACAGTTAGGAGACAGCTCCAACATTGTGGGCCTGTAACATCATTGGAAGTGGGGCTTTCCCAGAGTTATCTTCATTCTCCAAGACCCAGTGTCCTAATTTATACCTAGCAAAATAAAACCACTTTCTCTTTGCCTTTCAACTCTCCATTCATCTCTACTTATGAGTCCATCTGATCTGCATCCAACTTGCATAGCTTCTCTCAGTCTCATTTACCTGAAGAATTAAGAGGTTCCTTTTTTAAAAAATTTAATCATTTTATTGGGGGCTCATAGAACTCTTATCACAATCTACACATATATCCATTGTGTAGAGCACTTTTGTACATTTGTTTCCCTCATCATTCTCAAAACATGTGCTTTCTACTTGAGTCCCTGGTATCCATTCTTCATTTTTCCCCTTCCTCCCCACTCCCCCATGAACTCTTGATAATTGATAAATTATTATTATTTTGTCATATCTTAAAAAGACGTCTCCCTTCACCCACTTCTCCACTGTCTGTGCCCAAGGGAGGAGGCTATATGTAGATACTCGCAATCTGTTCCCCCTTTCTCCCTCACCCTCTTGATAGTGCCATTCTCACCACTGGTCCTGAGGGGTTCATCTGTCCTGGAGTCCCTGTGTTTCTGTTCCAATCTGTACCATTCCACGTCCTTTGGTCCAGACAGATTTGTGGTGTAGAATTGGGATCATGATAGTGTGGTGGGCAGGGGAGGGTGACAGGGGGGATAGCATTTAAGAACTAGAGGCAAGTTATATGTTTCATCATTGCTACACTGCACCCTGACTGGCTCATCTCTCCTCGAGACCTTCTGTAAGGGGATGTCCAATTGCCTACAGATGGGCTTTAGGTCCCTACTCTTCACTTCCCTTCATTCACAATGATATGATTTTTTGTTCTTTGATGCCTGATCCTTTTGACACCTCATAATCACACAGGCTGGTGTGCTTCTCCCATGTGGACCTTGTTGTTTCTCAGCTAGGTGGTTGCTGGTTATCTTCGAGCCTTTAATATCCCACACTCGATATCTTTTGATAGCCTGGCATCAGCAGCTTTCTTCATCACATTTGCTTATGCATCCACTTTGTCTTCAGCGTTCATGTTGGGAAGGTACATATTTTGAGGGAGAACTTGAGCAGCGGTCCACTGTCCATCTGTTTCAATAATACTAAACCTATAAATATATGTACATAGGCCCATTTCCCCTTCAAGTTATATAAATATATTTGTACATGTATATGCCTTTATTTATATGTTAATAAATGCCCTTTGCCTCCTAGTTCTTTCTTCTATTTTTTTTACTTTTTTCTTGTTCCACTATCATGTTCAGCCTTCATTTGTGTTTCAGAAACTACTCTCAGCTACAGTGTCCTTGATCCAGTCCTGCCAGACCTCCTCCACCCGCATCACCACTGATTTTCAGTCATTTGCTGCGTCCTTGTCATTGTACTTGTTCACACTCACTTCCTTTCCCCCTCCTTCCCCTCTCCCATGTCCCCTTGGAACTGTCATCCAGTTGTTCTCTCTTCTGGATTGTTTGTCCCACCCAGCCTTTCCATATAGACATGCAACAATGATATGCACTGACATAAGACCAAGAACAATGAAGCAACAATAGAGAATAAAACAATGATTACCACTACAACAAAAAGGCAACAACAACAACAAAAACCCTATATACAGTTCAAGGCTTATTTGTTGTCCTTTATGAGACTTGACTGTTTTCTAGTCAAGTCTGATGGGGTGCCATGTCATGGTCTCACAGTTTGTTTTTGGTATTCCCTGGGGACTTCAGCTCTCTGCTCCTCTTGCTGTTCTGTTCCACACCTAGTGTCTGACTTGGGCATGATGGGTTGACGGAGGTTAGTACCTATCCTTGTGTCAACTTCTGGCTTTCATTAAACTCATTTTCTCTGTTCCCACAATGAGGTTTTCTGCACGAAAATTTTCTATGTCATACCATAGTAATCCCTAGGCAGACCAAATGGTTAAGTTTTGAATTACTAGTGAAATGATGGACAATTCGATCTCACCAAGAAATTCTTCAAAAGATAGGCCTATGGCCACACTTCTGAAAGGCCCAAGTCCTGAACATTCTGTGGAGTAGTTATACTCTCAACACATGGGATTCGCCTGAGTCAGAATCAGCTCCAAGGTCTCTTAAAGGTCTGTGGGACTCTCCTTCTATTATACATTGCATAATGCTCTGTGCTGTAGGTGCTCAGTAAGTATCTGCTTAATGGGTTAATGATGAGTAAGTCAATAAAGGCATACTTGGATAAAGGTTACTTCACCTGACAGCTAAAAACAAAGAAAAGGTATACCTTAACTTTTACCTTTTACATTAATTAAAAGATGACTGGTTGCTCGGTGGTAGAGCTGTTTAATTCAATGTGGACGATGCAAGGGCAACACTAGGTCAAAGGATCTGAAGCATAGCTGCAACTCAGGTGTCAGTGGAGACTTTTACGTAGCTCTCCGGCTGGAGAGTTTCTTGAAAATCTATCAGGAATGGGGATTGTGGCACAATAAATATATAAATATATAAATAATAAAATAAATAAGTAAATAATAAATAAATATATGCGTACCCATTCTCATCGCAGAATTATTCACAAGAGCAAAGACATGGGAGCAACCTAAGATGCCCCACCAACAAGTGAAGGAATAAGCACACTAAGGTTCAAACTCATGATGGATTACAGAACCATGTCAAAGAGTAATGTGGAATCTGTGAAACATTTCACAGCATGAATAAGCCCAGAGGGCTTTATGCTAGGCAAAATTAGTTATTCACAAAAGGGTTTGTATTGTATGAAAAAAAATATTATAAAAGTAAGAGAAAAAAAGCACAGAAAAAACAACAGCATCATTTTATGGTTAAGAGGAATGGGAAAAGGATGGACAACCACTAAAGATAGAGAAGACATATGTTAAATTACTTAATGGTAAGGTCAGTAAGGGCAGATCAACAAAAAGATGACAGAGATCAAAGCGAAGGATGCCATTAGAAAGTATGCAAGAGTAAAACACAAAGGTGGTGAATACTATTGCCATATATACTCGGGTATAGAACAACCCAAATATCAGCTTAGGCACCTAATTTTACCACAAAATCTGCATTAAAAATGTGCTCAAAAACTCCGTTTATACATGAGTATATTCAGCATATACATAATCCTGCAAATACAAGAATAATTGCATTATTCCTTCTAACAATATTTTGTAAGTATAAATTATTACAGGGTGTAACGTCAAGCTAAACAGATGTAGGATAGCACTTGAGAGTATACACATGAACATACAAAAATTTTTTTTTGTTTTTTTGGACATCACTGCCTCTGGTGGTCGTGGGAGCTACCCAGTGCTACTCCTGAGAGCCGCCGCTGGTTTGAACCACCAAGGCCGTGGGCCGCAGTCCCGCACTCAACCACTTAGGCCACCGGGGCTCAGCCCAAACATACAAAAATTTAGCAGAGGATACATACATACACACATATCTACCTATCTATCTATCTATCATCTATTTATCTATCATATATATATATATATTTGTATGTGGTGAAAATATATCCAGATATATGGCAGAGGCATAGGACACCAAATTATGCAAATTTCTTAGTCATAGCCAAACATCTTGAGGGAATGGGTCACTGGCCTTGAAGACTTAAGTTCATAGTTGGGGGACATGTAGACTAATTGGAATAATCCTGTCCAAGGGTTGGCAAACTGTGACTCAAGAGCCACATGCAACTCTTTGGGTGCATATGTCTGGCTCTGATGTAAAATTGAAATATTTTAAAGGATATTACACAGGTAATGGTGATTTCATTTGTTTGTAAAAATATTTAGGGCAATTTAATAATATTTTAATTGTTGTGAGGGACAGGATTGGTTTTTCCATCTCAAAAGTTCATCGACCCCTGATCTAGTCCATAAAGACAAGGTTTTGCAGCCTACCTGAGAGAACAGTGACTTGGTCTTAATGGCTTGTGCGTGGTCATCTAAGCTATAAGTATTGGTCTCTTTCCTTTCTGAGGAAAAAAAATTCCCTGGAGGAAACCATTAGTTCAAACCACTTAAGGACCAAACAAGTCACAGCATCCACTGTCCTAAGACCAGAAGAATCAGATGGTTTCCAGCTACCACTACAAACAACTCTGATGTGGATGAAAATAGAAGACCTTAGACAGAATGGGAGATCATGTAGCCTGGAATTCAGAATCATTCAAAATAAATCTAAACAAAAACCAGATTTGTTGATCTGATAGACTGCAACCCCAAAGACTCTGACCCCAAGCTACCCTTCATCCCTTGAACTGAACCCACTCCCTTAAACCACCTTCTACCCAAATAGGCAGCTTTGTACCATAAACAACAGCACCCCTGAGGAATGTCACCTCAGAACAATCAACCGTATAAAAATAGAAAGGTAATATATCCCCAAAAGAAAATTCAGAAGACTGAACAGGGCAGGAAAGATGAGCAAATGAAAACTGGGAACAGAGTAAGTGAGAAGCATGTTGTTATATTGAGGGGCTAATGTCACAACCAAAATGTGTTTGAATTGTTGCATGGGAACTAATTTGCTCCATAAAATTTAAACCAATACACAAAAAAATATTAAATAAAAACAACCCATAGAGTACAATGTTGGCTGTGACCAGTATAAGTTAGGACTAACTCAGTATCAGCTAATAATAACAATGACATTATAAGCCAAGGTTGAGTGGCGACTGTGTAAAACACCATGTGTGGCCCTGCTGTTGCCTTCTGGAGCTCACAGAAGAGGCTCGTCTGTCACATTCCCTTCTAACCATGATCTTACTCATTCTGAAACAATTAGCACCCACACAGGGTCAAGGCCACAGGGTCTAACCCCAAATTGGACATTCCTTAACCAAGAATAAGCACATGCTACTGTCCTATGAGCCTGTGTGCTTCTGTCATTGGAGGAATGGGAGATATGCAAATGATGAAGTAAAATTCTGACTCAGTGACAACCTTCAACCCATACAGATTTCATTCCTGAAATTCAACAGTATTTTGGGACCAGCAACAAGCTCTCCAACACACATTTTGTAAGTTCCCTTTCAGAGAAGATCTGGATACATTGGAAACACTTTGGAAATTTCCATTGTTTTCTTCTCAGAACATGCCATCATTTTCTGTGAAGTAAAAGTCTTCAGCGAGCCTCAAATCAAGTAAAAGGAATCTTAAAATATTGTTTAACACATTATTTCTTTAGGTAAGACTCCACTTCAATCATGACAAATAAAGCCTAACCCAGATCCAATTGATGCTTACGTATCTACCCCATCTTAGCTAGTTGGTGCTACTATGATAGAAATACTATAAATAGTTGGCCTTACCAAAACAAGTTTACTTGTTCACAGTTAGCATATTATTTCAAATTCAGGATGTCAGCTGTAGTGGAAGGCTTTCTCTGCATGTCAGCTGTAAAGGAAATTTACTAAGAAGTTCCTTAGTCTCTTAGAGCCTCTGCTCTTGGGTTACATTCATGTATCTTGTTCACAAATCTCTTCATCTCTCATTATGCTTTCTTGTTTTATCTTTCTTATATCTCAAGGACACAGCCCACATTAATCCAGTTTCATTGACATAGAAAACAACCCACTCTCAAATGAAATTATAATACAGGCACAGAGGTAGGGATTTTCAATACATTATGTGGGAGGGACACAATTCAGACTATAATCTTCCATCCCTTAAGCTAGTGGTTCTCAACCTTCCTAATGTCATGACCCTTTAATACAGTTCCTCATGTTGTGGTGACCCCCAGTCATAAAATTATTTTCATTGCTACTTCATAACTGTAATTTTGCTGTTCTTATAAATTGGGTGACCCCTGTGAAAGGGTAGTTCAACCTCAAAAGGGGTCATGACCCACAGGTTGAGAACCCCTGCTTTATGCCAACCATTCCCACAACCATTGAGTCAATCCCAACTCACAGCAACTCTGGATAGTCTTCCCAAGGGCTTGGTGGGCCAGGATGTTCTGCACTCTCTCTTCCTCCCCCTTCATTTGCTCCTGTGTGCTTTGATCAGACTTGTCCCTCTCCCTGAGCTGTAGCTTCAGTGCTGTCCTCTGAAGTGAATTCCAGAAGCATGCTCAATGATCACTTTTCCAGTAATTGTCTGATCCTGGTGAAATACATATTCTCTTAGGTAATAAAGACTTTCTCTATTGCTTTCCCAATTTCCTTCGGAGTCCTCACCAGCATGGCCTTTAATGTTCATGACTCTACCACTTCAAATCAACCCAGATTTTATCTCTTTAGCAATTTAAAATTCTACCAGCCTCTATCCATTACCTAATTCCAAAACCAAGTCCATATTTTAGAAATTTATTAGATCGGGTCCCCAAATTGTGTCTTGGAAATCTAGTGCTGCTTTAATAGAAATGTTATAAATAAGTGGCTTTAACATGAAGAAATTTATTTTTCAGTTTAGGGGGCTGGAAGGCTGAAATCAGAGGACTAATTCTAGGGACAGACTCTCAGCTCTGAAGGAAGAGCAAGGTCTTTTTGAGGTTCTGATACTAGCAAGCTCCATGAGGTTTGGTCACGCTCTTTCCCCTCTCTGTTTCTATTTTGTTTGTTTATTCTCTTTTATATTTCAATTTAGCTTGGTCGAGACAGCGTACACTGCTCCTGTATCATTACCATCACAAAGGCAGCATAATCCATAAAAGTGCTATCACTACAGGCATAGAAGTTTAGGATTTACGATGCATAATTTTGAATTGCATAATGGAATCAGGAATAGTGGTATAACTGAAGGTGGAGACTGGCTGGTAGATAATATGGGTAAAACTAAGAAACTCCCTAACTGCATATATTTGGTAGTTGTTGCATTTCTTTGAATCTCTAGATTCTACATACCTTATCTCTAGTAATAGATCTCACTCTGATTTTATTTTTATGAGTGAATTAATTGTCCCTGACATTTGCAAGCTTTAAAAATAATTCTAATGCATTTGGAGACTGCATTTACTAATCTAGTATTAAAATCAGTATCCCTGACAAAGAGAACTAAACTGTGAGGTGGAGCCCTACACTCAACATGACCATAACTACATGATCTATAGCAATCAAATCCCATAAGTTTATTAAAGGAACAAACCAACTAGACATTTATCAAATTCTAATAAGCAGACTTACCTGGGTATACTATCCATGCAAAGCCCACCTAGTTGGACCAGATGTTATTGCATGACATTTGCAGCTAAGTGTTCCAGAAATTAGAGGAATGTGGTGAGAATCAGGATCAACTGAAGGTGAGGTTGAATTGAATAACCTTTAAGTGTGAGCAGAATTTCAATAGTTAATGCTGAGAGACTTTTGGGAAAAATAAAAATAAAATAGATAATGAATGTTCCCCTTTTTGGTTCACACAACTGTTTCTTGATCCACGTACAAGTTCCACATGAGCACAATCTGGTGGGAAAGACTCAAGGTTATGTTTTGGCTCTCTTAAACTTGTTTTAATTTGGGTCAGCTTCAACTTGTTTCTGCATATGAGCAACTGATGGCCTGTCCCACAATTGGCCCCTGGTCTGTTTTTAGCTGCTGATATTGAGCTTCCCCATCCTCTTGTTGCATGGGTGTAGTCGATTTGATTTTTCTGTGCTTCCTCTGAAGAAGCCATGTGTATAGACATCATTTGTGATGTTAAAATAAGATATTTTCTATGAACAAATTATTGGTATCACAAAATTCTATCATGTGATCTCAAGCTTCATTTCTATCATCAAGATTGTCTTCCAACTTCTGTTCTTTATTGTTTGTCTCCAAATTTTGCATTTCAATCACCAACATTTATGAGTTCATCTTGATTGCATGTTTATAAATTTCTAGCTGAAGATATTGATAAAATTCTTTAATTTCTTCATCATTAGCTTTCATTATTGGTGCATAAATTTTAATAATAGTTGCATCAATTGAATTTAGGCAGTATTGTTCTTCAATATTGATTTTGAAATGTCCTTGACCATGAGTGCAACACAATTCCTCTTGATTGTGTCACTCCTGGCACAGTAAATTATGAGTTTATGATTATAAATGATTCTACTATCAGTACCAGTCCATTTCATGTTACTAATGCTATGGATATATGTATTCCATTTCATTTTTGATTATTTTCAGTTTGTTTAGACTCACAATTTCTTACATTCCAAGATCTGATTATTAGTATATTTTTGCAGCTGTTTCTCCTCACCTAGTGTTGTCTCCCATCAGCAATGGGAATATAACAGCTCCACTTCCACAGGCTTTGCTCCATTTAGATCACAGCGGTCAACCCTACTTTGAGAAGGCAGTCCTTCTTCGGTCACATTTCCAGTGCCATCTGACCCAAGGAGCCTGTCCTGCGGGATTGTCTCTAACAAAGTTCTGCTTCTATTCATTATTCACTGCAGTATCTGACAATGTTTGGAAGATATGTAGAAGGTTTTCAGCTGCTCCTTCTTCTGGCATAGGGAGCTAGGTCCTCCTTCATAGTCTGTTCTTATTCTGGAAGCTCCACTGAAACTTTTTCACCTTGTGTGACCCTGCTGTCAGTAGAAACACCTGTGACATAGCCTCCAGCATCACAGCAACACATAAACCACCGCAGAATGACAAACTGATAAAAAAAAAAGTGGTGGAAAAGGGGTAGCACTCCACCATAATCTTCTCATAACTGCCCGGCTTCCCATCATGGGCTTGATTATATCGTGTTAGATCACATCATGGAAGACTCCTAGCCCAGTCAAATTGACACAAAACTTACCACATCTGTTGGAAACCTTCACTTGGGGTGATGGGAACATTCCATACCTTGATCGAGTGCCAGTTCCAGGTTGTATAAACATGTCAAACCTTATCAAATGATTCACTGTGGATGGGTGTTTTGTATTAAAAGTGAATTAAGCCTCAATTAAGTCATGTTTATTCACTAATCTAAAAAATATTCACCAAGGGATCAGTAAATTACCACCTGTAGACCTGTAGCTCAAATTGGCCTGCCCCTTGTTATTTTTTTAATGTTCTTAATAAGTTAATATTTTTTTCATCTGTATCCCCTCTGTGTGCTAGTTCACAGAGCAAATTGACTTTTCATTCAACAGTTCATAAACATTTTATTTTGTGATATTAATTGTAACCCCCACAATATAATAGCAATCTTCCCACTTCCTCCCTGGGTCTAACATTTCCTTTTTTTCTTTTGTTATCTTTTTCTACCCCCTGAGTCATGGTTCTCAAACTTTTTAAACAGGGGGTCAATTCACTGTCCCTCAGATCGTTGGAGAGCCAGACTATAGCTGAAAAAAAAAAACTATGAACGAATTCATATTGGTCCTGGGACGAGTCGGCTCCTAAACAGAAGAGGCAGTGGTGGCAAAAACACCTGGTGCCAGGTACATGTCCTCAGAGAGCCGTAGTTTGAGGACCCCTGCCAATATTATCAATGTGAAAATGCTGCCTTTTTGATTGCATATAATCATTGTTCTCAGTTTATATCTCCTTCATGCTATCTTTATTAATAAATAATTTTATTGGGGGCTCTTATAACAATCTACACACCCATTGTATCAAGCATATTTGTACATAGGCTGCCAGTTTTATTTTCTAAACATTTATCTTCTCTTCAGTCTTTGATATCAGCTCGTATTTTTTCCCCTTCCTCCCCCACTCTCCCACTGTCATGGACCTCTGATAAATTATTGTTATTTTCATACCTTACACCGACTGCTGTCTCCCCTCACCCATGTTCCTGTTGTTCCTTCATGTTATTGTTCACCTCATAGACATGACTATCATTTAGCTGAAAGTTGATCCCTGGGGATGAGTTAAGTTCCAGGATGTGAGAATGTCTAATGACCAGAGCCTCAGAGGTTCCACCAATCTCTCTCAGAGCTGCAAACAGATTGCTTTTTATTATGTTGAGTTTTCCTCGTCTTTCCACTCTTCTATCCATAACCTCTACCTTGATCCCTTCAGAGCTGCCAGCAGTGGTAGTTGAGCACGCCCTAGTTCTCCAGCACTCAGGAACCTGGAGACTGAGGGTCATATAACATCTTTATTCTCTGGACTACGTGCTAGCATGCCTCTTTGATTCCCTTCATTCCTCCTTGCTCCACTTTGGGAGAGACCAATAGGGGCACCTTGGATGATCAATCACGACCGTTTAAGGGCTCGGTCACTGCTCAGCAAAGGAGGATGATGTAGTCCTTGTGACTGTGCTGCGCCAATCGATCGTAGTGTCTGTCCTTCAGGCTAGGGTCCAGAGCCCGAGGTCCTCATTCCCCGAGGGGCGTGTTGATGCCTGAGACGGTTTCTTATCTTCGTCCTTTCTTTGCGTGTGGCACCGTGAGGACCACATTGGTTGTGAATCACAAAATCAGAGTTTGACGCCCACAGGTACTCCCGGGGCGAAATATTGCACTTTCTACTCCGATAAAAAGTTACCCTCTCAGTCCCATCGCATCACAGCGAGTCATAATCAACTCGATGGCAGTGAGTTTTTTTTTTTTTAATGTATATGTACAAATGTCGTATTATTTTCTTTCCCATTCCTGTTAAGTTTAAGCGCCATCTATATATCCCCTGATTGACCTGTTTTTATAGGATTATACATGTGGTAGTGTTTAACTTTCTTGCCTTTAGCGTGTGTTGCCTCCAGTGTCCTTTGCCCTGATAATCGTACGCTGTCATTACACTCAGAGTCTATGGCCTTTCTTATCACCAAGTTAATACATACGTACTTTCCAGCTAGTGATTTCTCCTCCCGTACCCTGACACCGCTGTCGCCTTGTTGTTAGATGCGCTTGCTAGCCATGGCGACCCTATGCACAACAGAAGCAAACGCTCCCTGGACCTCGCTCACACCCACAGTTACCTCAAAGAACGAGGCTGCCCGTGCGCACCAAAAGTTATACTCTATGTAGTCATGTAATTTCTTTGTTGTTGTTTTCTTTTAAAAACCATTTTATTGGGGATACATATAACTTATCACATAAGAGTTAGTGATGATCAGGATATTTAATGATAGGATGATAGGATAGTCTCAATTTTTCCTTTTGATCCACAAGCATGAGATATACATGATCTTGTACTTGAAGAAAATCTGTTGAAAATAAAGAAAGACTGGGAGCAAGGCTGGGCTTCCTACTCCCACTGGGACAGTGATGCCACCAAAAATAAATAAATAAATAAATAAATAAAAGAAAATCTGTGAAGTCCTGGTTTAGAGCAAACTTCATTTGTCTTGTAAAGTCTTATGAAACAAGAAGTGGATATTTTATGCTGATTCATAGAAAGTCGAAAGTCAATAGAATATAATTTATTTTTGCCTAGAGGGATTGTCCCATTATAGGAAAGGATCTAGTTAAGGAAAGTGTCTCACAAATGAAACGAACAAGCTGGTCATCTTCAGAAAGCAAGTTCAAATCAGAGTTCTGTCATGCATGAATGTGGACCTGTACAGGGTATGTGTGGCATGAGAATTCATGTTGCTCAGAATTGACTCAATGGCAGAGAGTTGGTTAGTTTGTTCTTCGTGTGAGTTGGAGGTTTGCAAGCTGGTGTTAACACAAATTCCTGCGGTGCTTGCTTTTAAACAAGTCCTCAATGTTTTCAACCTTTCTTAATGGTTGTGTAAACCATCCTCAAGGTGCTGAAGGCAGTACTTTGCTATGACAAATTAAAATGCCATTTGGTGGAGGGGGACACCCTGCTCGTGTCCACTAGGGGGCTCTTGGGAACCACGTCTAGCACATAAAATGCATGGTGTCTCCACAGCTAGCTCAGGCCACAAAGCATGCTTCATGACTGTGGCAAATATAATAATAGCAATGATATTAATAAAAAGATGGGATAATTTTGCTATCAAAGGGAAAGGTATTTTCAGTTGTTTTTTTCAAGAGAGAAGTCAGGCCATAGGTAGATAAATGCTGCCCCAACTTAGATAAAAATTACAGTTTTATCTGGAAAAAGCAGCTGGTTTGGGGCAGGGGTTATTCATTATCCTTGAAAAGAAGCGAGCATCAAGCCTCTCCTACCACACTAGCTGTCAAGGGTCAAATCTCCAAGCCCAAGTCTGAAGTAAGGGCATCTTCTGAGTGACTCAAATTTTACCAGAAAAGACAGTCAACTCAGCTACCTGTGAGAAGGATGCTGAATTTTATTGAGGCCCACCTCTGGATGGCCAGAAGAGCAGTGGTTGGGACCTTAATTGTTCACAATTCTTCAATTCTGCATGATCTCCTTTTATCACATAAAACGTGCGTGGAACAGGTATTTTATTTTAACAAATGGCCCCAAATTAGATGATGACCTTTGTTGAGGTTTGCTTCAGCATTGACTGTTACTGGGCGATCTTTTAGAGGTGGGCTTCGTTTCTTGAAAGACTTTGATATGCTTTTCTTTCTGCTCCACACTCGTTCTGAAGCACACAATGCAAGACTTGCACAGCCCATGGTTAAAGTGACATATGCTCTGCCACAATCTTGCTCTTTGCTTCCCAAGTTCGAACAAATGTTACCAGTTTCACAGCTTTTGGAATTATTATCAGATAATAATTTCACCCATCCTGTGGGTTTGGAAAACAATACTTGAGATAAGCCATTTCTGATCTCCTGCTAATCCCAGATAATTGCATTTGAGTTTCATGGGGAATCTGAAAATTCTCACTGCTGGATTTGCTCAATAGATCTACTAGAAAGGGTTGTGCAACTAGCAAAGACTTTTCTATAGGAAAACCTATTTTCAATAGCAAAAAAAAGGACCTGTTATTTTTGTGATCACTAACCCCCAAATCACTTTAAGTCTCAAATACACTCTTAAAGAACTTCAACATAGTCCTTCATATATCCCTCCGTTCCTTCCTTCCTTTCTTGCGTCTCTTCGCTTTTTTTCCCTTTCTTCATATTTCCTGTTTCTTTTCTTTTGCAATCATTTATATAAACTCGTTATAAAATGGTTGTTAGATCCTGCTCTCTGCTGGATGGGGGTGTTAGGATGGGTTTGAGAAGCCTTATCTTCCTCAGATGCGTCATTAACCTTTCTTCTTTAAGCCTCAGAGTGTTTCACTTATCTGTATTCATTCACATCTAGTAATATTTTCTAAGCAACGTGAAGGTCCAAATGGCTGCTGTTCTCCAGGGTGATGATAAATTAACCAAGAATCAGGATGGGCTCTTTAAATACATCAGGCTAGCAAACCTTCAAGTGCAACAAAGAAAGCAACAGTTGCTGACATGGCTGTTCTGTACTTCCTTTGCAGCCTTGTGACATTGGAAATACTCCAACACACACAAAAAAAATGATTTTGAATGTTAACAACCAGAATTGAGTAAGTACTGTGTACCATGTAATTTCACACTAAAGATCATTGTTCAGCCTATTTATATAGAGAAAGAGCTCAGAAAACTTAAATAAAATGTCCAAGGTCAGAGAGCTGTAAGTCCTAGAAGTGATGTCCATGGTGAGACCTGTGTGAATCTAGTACTCTGCGCTCTGCAAGAAGGCATTGGCAGGCGAGAAAAGGTAAGCAGTAGACATGTCTATGGTAGAGGATCCAGACATACCATCTACCAATGCAACAAAGCTGGCTTTATTTCACTTCCTGCAGTACAGGAGAACAACACCCGCCCTGAGGCTCCTAAGTGTCCTTTGGAAAAGGAGCCAATCAGGGAAGGACACTCAGAGATTCTCGAAGAGAGGAGGTGACATTTAAGGCAGTCTGGCAAGGTGGGTAGCGTTTTGCACGTTATCAACTATGAATTAAGAGGGACAGCAAGACCCAGGGCATGAGATGAGCCTCATGAGCTGATGAGCGAACTGTCATTGAATTTATCCTGACTCCAAGCAGTCCTGTGGAGCAGGGCGCTCAATGCATCGATTGGGATCGCCTAGTCCATAGCAAACGTACTGTGGGTAGATTGCATGGCATTAAAAAAAATAAGTATAAGTCTATAATCAAACCCATCACTTAACTGCTATACAGCACAGCACAAGCTAAGTTATCACCAATTTTTAGACCCTATTTTTTTCTCTTAAATGTAAGAAAGGGTGTTAAAATGAGTGGGGGAGCTGGACCAAGTAAGAAGACAGAAACCTATCACTTTCATATGAAATGGGAGATTTTGACACTACAAGCTGACATTCAGCTGAAGCCCAGAGTGCATGAACAGTTCTGAAACTTTCTCACAGAGGGAAAGTACCCAAACCTGAGAAAAAGTGCTACCTCCTTGACTGCATTATTTGGCTCTACTCATATAAAGATTATTAAGTCCAAGTATCGCTCCCCCATGACTGATGATCATTTGGAAGTGTGCTTGAGGCTGGCTGTCAGCAGTTACTGTTTGCACTGTGCCTCCCTGGATCATTCCATTCATTGCAAGTCATCAGAGTCAACTCACTATTGACAGAAAATGTACATAGTTCATTGTGTTGTGTTGTGTCTTGTGGACTCATGCAGTTATTCAAGGTACATAATCATACATTGTACATAAAATAATTTCCAATGCATTGATGAAAAAAGTAATAAATCAAATAAATATATGTTTTGCATATTTGTAGCTGGTAGATCTTTTTGACTGAATGATGTAGAAGTAGCTCGAATGCTGAAAAAGTGGAAGTGCCCCAGTTGTAGAGTGAAATGGAACTGCCCCATGGGGTTTCTGACACTGTCAATCTTTATAGCACTACAAAGCCTCGCCTTTCTCCTGTGGAGCAGCTGGTGTGTTTGAACCATTGTCTTTGTGGTTAGGAGTCCAATGCCTGCCTCACAGAGTCACCAGGGCTTCCGAAGCTGCCAAGAGTCTTGACAAATCTGATGTTTAGTTGGGTCACCATTTTATTTTCAGAGATTGAGATTCCCTAACGCATGCAGTGCATTCTGCTTCTTAGCATAGCACTTTGCTCTTAGTTCTCAGTCTTGACTGAAACAAGATGTGATCCCTCCATTCAAGGAGTTTGCATCATGGACTTTTGGGACCTTATCCCCATTGAGATCTCGTGATTCTCTTATGAGGAAGCTACTCTCCTTGTGTGAGAATTTAGGAGAAAAGCTCAGAGAGTACATCGAAATATGGTGATCAACATATTGGTAAGAACTGAGCTCGGGAATTGGATCCAAGACTTTGATGTCAATATTTAGAGTGCCCAACCACTGGAATGTTGGGACTGGACAGTGGATTCCTCCACATCTACTGTGTGCTTTTCTTCAAAGAGACAAGGTAGGTCAGTGATTTGCCTGAGGCCAGACAGAAGAGACGATGCTCCTTGTAGGAATTTATCCAGAGGACAATCTCAGAAATATCTACTTATCAATGGATTTTCATCTAAGTGTCCATCAAATATCCATGAGCAGGGTTTTAAAAAGAAAGTAAATGATGTAGCCTATTAAACAATCAAAGCTGTTGCTTTATGTAGTGTACACTACGGGTTCCATCAGTCTACCCTCAGTATTTCGAAGCAAATCCTCGATGGCTTTATAATTGACCTGAACAACCCAGATTAGTTATAAATTTCTACAAAGTGGAGCGTGAAGTAGAGACAGTGATAAAACAACCATAAATAAGTACAATTTTAACCAAACACTGGAACAACAGGGCTCCTAATGTGTTTTCCTCAGAGATCTATGGATACCCCTCCAAATGGTGTCTTTGTGATTTCATTATTCAATTTTGTCATACTTCCTTATATGTTTTTTCCTCTCTTTTTTGAAAAATATCCTTCAGACAGGGTTGTGTAAGACAGCACCATTAGGAAAGCCCAAACCCAGACGCACTGCCATGGAGTCAGTGCTGACTTACAGGGACCCCTTGTGAGTTTCTAAGACTGGAGCTGTTTGTGAGCCTGGGAGTAGAAAGCTGATTCTTTCTCCTATAAAGCTGCTGGAGGTTTCAAACCACAGACCATGCGGATCACAGCACAATGCATATCCCTAGCCACCTGTGCTCAAACCATTAATCACCAAACACATGACCAGAACGGACTCTAGGTCTATTCTGACTCACAGTGATCCTGTGGGACAGAGCAGAATCGACTTTGCCGGTTTCTGAGGAGTAGAAAGTTTTATCTTTTTCCCACAGAATGGCTGGTGGTATGAAAATGATGGCTTTGTGCTTAGCAGCCCAACTTTTAACACCCCTCCTCCCAAAAAACCGAACCAAACTTGCTGCCATCAAGTCAATTCTGATTCATATTGAGGAAGCCTGTTGGCATAGTCGTTAGGTGTTGGACTGCTAGCTGCAAGGTCAGTAGTTTGAAAGGACGGGGAAAGAAGGGGGTTCCACCTCCAGTTACTGTCTCAGTAATGCACAGGGCCTGTTCTACCCTGTGACTTAAACCAGGTCACCAGTATTCATGATCACAAGGGGGCGTGTTAGACCAGCAAAAGGGTATTTTAGACAATCCTGGTGGCCAGTTTCGTGCAGTTTTTGACACTGGAGGTAAGGAGCGTTAGTTAAGAATGGGGACTTCCTTCTAAAATGGATGCGGGGTTAAAGAAAAATGGAGTGAGCTTGATTGAAATTGTAAAGCAATTACGAAGGAGAACATTAAAGAAATTCTGACATCCTGTACATTAAATTCAGCTCTGGCTGGGCTGTGGCTTTCTTTCCCCTCTCTTCACTGCCCTGTGACGGCTTTGTGGCAAATGTTCAAGTGGAGGGTCCTCTGCTGACACTTCTGGGGACAATCTTGACTCCCCACCGCCTTTCTTTGCAAACCACAGGCAATTGTTGTTGTTCAGAAGGACACTAGCATGGGGTTGCAGCTTCTTCTCAACAGCTCTGGCCCTGCAACTTACTCTGTTTCACTCCAGGTTAATTCAAAAATGATTGGAGAGGTCCACCATGTGCCAAGTAGAAGATGCTTCCCTTTAGCTGATCCTTTTCTGTGTCTACTTGGGAGGCCATCTTAGTTCAGACGCCTAATTGTCCTGTACTAACACCAAACAAGGTAGTGCATCCTCTGCGCATCCAGCCTTGTGAGGCTGGGGTTAGAACTCCACAAACCTCCTGTTTGATGATAGTGACACTCTCTTGGGCTCCACCAAAAGATGGCGCTATAAGAAGACTGCACATTTGGCAAAGGAAGGGCTTGCTCCTTCCTTCAGGAGTACTTCCTGTTCCTGTCACCCTATCCAACATCAAATCTGCGGTGGTTGTTCCTTTCTGCAGGGCAGCAGAATCCTGTATTCTGTTCTCAGCCTTCAAAACACCAGCCTGATTGAAAACCCTTCAGACACTCCAGAATGACCCATGTCTCTGTCCTCATGCCCAGGGTACCTTATCTGTTACAATCACTGAAAGCTCCAGACCGTCTGGGAGGAGCAAATACTTCCTACAGTTGTCACTCTTTTAATTCAGGCAACCTTTCTTCCTTCCCCACCTCTCAGCTCATTAATATTCATTAACAACATATTATTAATTCTATCTGTTATAATAAATGCTTTATTTTCTCTCCTCTGATTGGACCTGCCTCCCACATTACCTCATGTTCTATCGCATTTCTAGGAGACAATCCACATGGTTGATAATTTATAATTTTAATCTACTACAGTCATCTCTACGATAGTCTCTGTGTGATAACCAGGTTATTCCCATCCCTCAAGCAGATTTAGAATAAGGTTTTCTGGAGACCATACTTAAAGAGGTTGGGGGGGCGGGTGATAAGGAGGAGCTGATAGCAAGGAGTACCAGAAGGAAGCGAATGCTTTGAAATTGATTGTGAAATGATTGTATAACACTCTTTGCTATGATTAGACTATGGAATGATATGGTATCTGGATCTGGTCCTTAAGAATGATTTTTAAAAAGAAATTTATTAATTAAGCAGATTTACACTAAAGTATAAATGATTGTTAACACTTTAACCTTTCCTAGAAGGTGTATAACAATCACAAATCAAACCCTCCCTCCATCCCTCATGGCTCTTTGAGAGACAAACTTTTCTATTTCCCAAAGGATTTAGCCTCTGAAACTCACAGGGACAGTTCTACCTTATCCAATAAAGTGGCTATGAGTCATAATTGACTTCAGTTTTTTTAAACAAAGTGAAACATATTCCCTGTCAAAATGACACTTGAAGACCTATCTTGAAGTACAAGGCTGTCTGTAATAGGACAATAGCCAGGAACAAAGAAGAAAATCAAGTTAATATAACTGCTATTCAAATGTACACACCAATCACTAGAAATTGAAGAATACTGCCAATGACTTCAGTCTGAAGTTGATCAATCATACACTCAAACTGCATTGATAATTATTGGCAATTGGAAAGCAAAAGTTGGCAACAAAGAGGAAGAAACAGTAGCTGGAAAATATGGTCTAGGTGATAGAAATTAAGCAGAAGCATATTAGAAAATTTCAAAACAAATAATTCCTTCATTGCTAATATTCTTTGCTTTTGTCATGAGCATAAATAGCAACTATATACATGGTCATTGCTGAAGAGTACACACAGATATCAAATTGACTACCTCTGTCAGAAGAGACAATGAAGCAGCTGAATGTCAGATAAGGTGTAACTACAGGACATACTGTCAATTGCTCCTATGTAAGTTCAAGTTTAAGTTGAAGAAAGTGGAAAAAAAGTCCATGAGAGTCAAAACATGACCTTAAATATATTGTACCAGAATTTTAAAAAGACCCAATGACTGTAAGATAACATCAAGAACATCATACTTGAAGACAGAAAATCAGCAAAAGGCTAAAGTGGATGTCAGAAGAGGCACTGAAACTTTCATCTAGCCAAAACACATAGATGAAATAATGAAGTTAAAAAGCTGAACAGAAAATTTCAATAGGCACATCAAGAACATAAAGTAAAGCAGTATAATGAAGTTTGCAATGGCCTACAAAATCAAGAAGGAAGAAAACACCCATCATATCTTAAAACTTTAAGAACTTAAAAAATGCAAACTTTGAGTTGTAATATTTTTTTAAAAAACTGGAAAAGTATTGATTAATCCAAGAAGCCCCAAAAGAGGATGGAAAGAATAGAGAGTTATGGTACCAAAAATAGTAGTAAATCTTCATCCATTTCAAGTGGTAACATATGATTAAGAACTAATGGTACTGAAGGAAGAAGCCCAATCTACAAAGAAGGAAATCTACAATGAAGAAATTATCTGCCAACAAAACTCCAGGAATTGGCAGAATATCAATTGAAATTTTCTGACAAGCTGGTTTAACACTGGAAGCACTCCCTCTTGTATATCAAGAAACTTGAAAGACTGACCAACTGCATACTGACTGCAAGAGATCCCAATTTGTACCCGTTCTGAAGAAAGATGACCCAATACAAGGCAGAAGTTATAAGATAAATATCACATATAAATAATTTTTTGCTGAAGATAATTCAACAATAATTGGAGCAGTGTATCAATAGGGAGCTGCCAGATTTTCAAACCAATTTCAAGAGAGAAAGTATACTGAGGGATATCATTGCTAATATCAGATGGGTGTTGGCTGAGAAGAGAGAATATCAGAAAGGTCTTTACTTGACTTATTGCCTATGCAAAGGCAATCAACTGTGTGGTTAATAGCAAAATAATGGATAGTATTCAGAAGGATGGAAATTCCATAACATGTTTTATGGTTGTTATAGTTGAGGCTATTGCTGAAGCTCCTGTGTCAATTCATCCCTAGAGGGTCTTCCTCTTGTTTGCTGTCCTTCTATTTTTCCAAGCATCGTGTCCTCATCCAGTGACTGACCTCTTCTGATAATGTGTACAAAGTACCTGAGATGAAGTTTAGTCATCTTTGCCTCTAAGGAACCTTCTGACTGTAGTTATTCCAAGACAGAGTTGCTTGTACATTTGGCAGTCCATGGTACTTTTTTATATGTTCACCAGCACTATAATTCAAATGCATCAAGTAAGATGAAAACCTTAATAACTTCAAACTTTTCTCCATTTATCATGATGTTACCTATTGGTCCGGTTGTGAGAATTGTGCTTTTCTTTACATTAAGATGCAATCCATATTAAAGTTTTCATTCTTTGAACTTAATTCACTAGTCCCTCTCATTTTCAGCAAGAAGTTTTGTATCATCTGCATATCACAGATGGTTTATAAGCCTTTCTCTAGTTCTGTTAGCACATCCTTCTTCACACAATAGTTTTTCTCTTTGCTCACGTGTCTCACTGACTTCTCTCTCTCTTTGAGGCCCACTAGGAAATCTTGTTGCCTTGCCCTCTTAGTGAAGTAGAAAATCTTCTGTCTTCTCTCAATGAACCAAAGTGATGTTCAAATATTGCATAAGGAAAAGGAAGAATTCCTCACATCCACTCTTGTATACCTTGGTGTTCTTATTAGAATAGCGAGTTGAACACTATTGATTTTGAGGGACTGTCCTTTGCCAACCCAGTACAGTGAATTTCCTTTTCCTGCCCCATGACTCCTGGATGCACACACTGATATCTCGTTGGTTCTGACTACAGTAGCCCTGTAACAGGGTAGAACTGCCCCCTGTGAGCTTCTGAGACTGTGACCCTTAGGGGGGAATAGAAAACCTCTGGCTGGTGGTTTCTAACCACTGACCTTTTGGTTAACTGACCAAAGCACAACCACTATACCATCAGGGTTCAGTTTTTTTTTTCTTGATAAGCTAAAATGCTTTATTTACCCACATTAACAAATGAAAATCAAGAAACACTATTTTAGGAATAAAGGAGGATGAGAGACCCTGAAGAAGAAAGAATTGGGAGTTTCATGACTATCACGTGATAACCAGCAATGAAATCTAGGGCTTTCCTCCTTCAAATTATATCTACTTAATCAGGCATAATATTTCTGTTTGTGGGCTGAATTGTACGTTACATAATGGCTTGTTCATCTGGGTGGAGACTGAAGGTGAAGCATGAAGGAGCAGCAAAGAAAGCAAGGCTAATTCCTTTTCCTCCCTCAGAGTGGGGCAGACCCAGCATTTCAAACACAATTAAGAATGATTTATTGCTCTATTGTAGATTCAAATTATTCTACAAGTCTATAAAACAACATTTACCATTTACCATTTAGGATGCTGAGCTATTTGGAAGGGATTAGTATATATTCAGCATGATATAATCAGACAGCATAGATGCATGTAGAACACTTTAGAAATCTTTCCATTAGAATGGTTACATGAATTATTCTTCACTATTTCCTGAGGGTTCTTTTGTAAGTAATTGGGAGTTAGGCTTGGTTAGCTTTGATACTGGCTCTATGATGTGCTAGTTTTGTAAACTTGGTTAAATAGCTAATCTCTCTAAAACTCAACCCAGTTCTATATACACTATAGGCAGAGCACTACTAGAGGCAGTACTGAATTTGTAGCATAAGCTATCCATCACAACAAATAATAGTATAGCAAATTAAATTTTCTATATTAGAATGTAAGGATGAATCAATCTGAAAAATATGCTAAGGTGTGTATATATTTAAATGCATTTTAATGTCCTTTGTGCAAAATAAAATCGTAAGTGTGGGACACAATGCTAGAGTTACAGGTTCACCACATTATCTTTTTTCCTGTATACAGAATAATCATAATTCTTATAATAAATATGAAAAAATCCCAGAATGCCCCATGTCGCTGATACCATGGGCCAAACCCAAAGATATATACAAAAAGAGATGGGAAGTATATTAGACATAAGTGTTGAAGTTTATATAGGAATAAAGACATTAGAAAGTTTACTTTAAAACAAGTGTGTGCAAGCATATTTTAAAATTATGACAGAGTAATTATTTTAGGCTTTGTGAGCTATCTAGTCTTCATCTCAATAACTTACTTCTGCCAAAGTATGAATACAGACATAGGCAATCAATAAATGATTGGAATGGTTATGTTCCAATAGAATTTTATTTATAAATTCAAATGGTAGATAGTGTTTGGCTCAGTGGTCATAATTTACCACACTTAATATATGGGGGAGGGAGTTAGTAAATTTTGAATTGTATCATCAAGAAAGTTTCTAAATAGAAAGGATTTCTAAAATTACATTAAAATCTTACAACCCAATCTGAGAAAATTTATTTTGGGAAATGATTTTTTGGTTGGAGTTGGGGGGAACCAAACTATCTCTCACTATCTTAGAAATGATTCATAGGAAAATATCTTGAGTGGAAATTTTGGAAAATGCTCTCTTTATTTTGTGTCTGAAAATATACTTTCAGCAGAAAGTTGAAAATTGTTATATGCTGTTTAACTCAACCAAAGGAAAAGGGTCAGGCTGGAGAAATAAAAACTGGTTTCAGGAACTGCTAGTAAACATAGTGGCTTATGTTGGGAGGGGCATAAAGCATGTAATGTATGTGTCTAGGCGTGGTCTGGCCAATACAAAACAAACAAAAAAAACGCACTATCATTAAGTCAATTCTGACTTATACCGACTCTATAAAACAGGGTCGAATTACCCCATGTGATTTTCTGAGACTGTAACCTTTTCTGGGAATGGAAAGCCTTATCTTTCTCCCATGGAGCACCTGGAAGTTTTGAACTGCTGGCTTTGTGGTTAAAAGTGCAATGCATAACCTAGGTGTTTCAAGGTAAAGAGCAAACAGAAGGAGGTCTTCTGTTCCTCTCTAAAGGAGAAAGCTAGATGTTTTCCTGAGTGACTTCCCTACTCCATGGCAGACTAGACGGTCCCTTGGAGAGCAGTGGTGGGTGTGGTGATACCGGGAGGGCAGAGGGAAGGTGGAGTGGAAGAGGGTAACCAATTGCAGGGATCTACATATGATCTCTCTGGAGTATGGACAGCGGGGAAGTGGGTGGAGGGACATAACGGATTGAGTACTATATGAAAAATTAATAACAATGTGTAAATTATTAAGAGTTCATGGGGGAGATAAAGGGGGCAAGGCAGGGAAATATAGAGAGCTGGTACTGGGGGCCTAAGTGGAGGGAGGATGTTTTGGGGGTAACGATGGCAACAGGTGTACAAATGTGGCATGCATACAATTGACTGACGTGTGTGTTGATCATGATGGGAGTTGTGTGAACCCCCAAAGGAATGATTTTTTCTAAAAAGGAGGGGAAAAGAAGAGCTTATACCAAGGGCTCAGGTAAAAAATATTTGGAACTGAAGATGGCAACATGTGTACAATTTGCTTGATACAAATGATGTTTTGAATGTTATAAGAACTGTAAAAACCCCCGATAAAATTATTGGGAAAAAAATGTATTGGATGACTTTCACACATTTTTTTCTTAAATAATACTAAGGAATTTGCTGACAAATTTCTGTGTGCAAAGGGAATAAAAGGTTCTATTTTCAGTAAAGCCACAGTTTCTCTTAGCAGAGCAAACAGAACTGGAAATATACATATATAAGCATATACATACATACACATATATGTTTTATATATATATATCTCCTTGTGAGGAGGAATGAAGCTATCTTAATCAGCACTACAGGTTGTCTCCACATTTTAAGACTTAGGAGCACAGTAGAGGCGCTTATTTGTTATGCTTATTGAACAGAAATTTGGGGTTGTTTGTTTTGATTTTGCTATTATACCATTTAGTGAAAATGTTGGCTCTGTCAAAAGCCAATAAAGTGATTAGACTGATGAATGAAATGATGAGCATTGTAAATCAAATTCTTTCTGCTACCTATGTCATCTTTGAAGATGGCATCCCCGTCTCAACCCTGCTAAAGCCATGACCCTCTAACACAGTTCCTCATGTTGTGGTGACACTCCGAAAATAAAATCATTGTCGATGGTACTCCATATCTGTAATTTTCTACCGCTATGAAATGGGTGACCTCTGTGAAAGGTTCCTGTACCCCCCAAAGGGGTCATGAGCCACAGGTTGAGCACCACTGGCCATGATAAATGCTGAGGGATGGCGTCCATGCGTTCATTCACCTCTAGAACAGAGGCTGTAGGTTGTGAATGGCTGAGGAGAGAGAAGTCGGAATCCTCATTTGGAACTCTTCCATGCAAAATGCTTTTGAAAACTTTCTTCAACATCTGCTCCTTCAGAAGAAACTGACTTGTTTCAAATCAGTCCACAAATATCATATATTTCAGAAATTAAATATTTAGTAACTGATCTAACATGATCCATCATGTTGTCATGCCATTATTAAGAGTAAATTGAAGGTCCCGTGCTCAACTTGGGGTGGTGCAGTGATAATAAACTCAATTTCTGAAGCTTATTCTTCAAGCTAGTTCAAGCTGATTATTTTACAATCAATTATGTATGTAAAGCGAGATTTATTGTGCTTTTAGCAAAAACTTTTGTAGTGAATTAGATTTTCATTTAACAATTTCCATATAACATTTGGTTACATTTTTTAATTAAACAGAAAACAAAAAATAGTAATGGAACAAATTAAAAACGGGTTAAAATGAAAAACAAATGACAAAGTGTTAAATTTTAACCTGTTTCAATAATTCACTTTCTGATGCTCTGTCTGTGGGTAAGACTTTTTAGATCCCTAGTCAATGGTCCAAAGGTATTCAAGGTTGGCTTTTTCCCTGTGGGGGTCTCTGTAAATGGAGTTTGGGCTTTTGCTTTTGCTATAAACTGGGTGCTCAGAATGGAAGCTCTAATCCATTTCTCTCCTCTGGTCTCGGGTTGTATTATTTACAATCTTTGGATCACATAGACCTCATTTAAGTGATTGCTTATTTTAATACCCCAGACACTATTCTTTCAGATGGCCAGGCACCATCAGATAACTTCACCGTTCTTTACAATAACACCCTTAACTAAAAAGATCCCTTATGATCAGGGAGGGTTGCATCATAAGAACTCGTTGTTCTTAGGTTCGAGCTTGCAACTGAGCATAAGTTCCAAACCCATTCATATACTTATGAGGTGTGTATGTGTGTGTGTGTATGTGTGTATTCATGGCCCACTTTAATGAAAGTTATAACACTTTTTGAGGGAGGCTATATGTGAATCTCAAGGAACCTTTAGTAATTCTAAAAATAGTATCATTAAACTAGCCATTAGTATAGAATTTAAAATATTGTTGAAATTGGAGGATATTAGTATATGGGGAAGGGTTTTTAGATGAAATTAAAGGATTTTCTATTATGCACTTTAAATACGAAAGTGAATAAATGCTGTTTATTCATTTAAGAAAAACATGAGAGACACAGGACACAAAAATCTGTAATGCTTATCCACTATAGCAGAACGATAGCTGCAGGGCTAGGACGCATCTTACAAAGCTAAAAAAACAAACAAACAAACACGAAATTGTCCAATATGGGGTATATTTGCCAATCATTGGGCCTCCTCCAAACCAAAGTGTGAATTGCAGTCCAATGACTTCCAGTTCCATTGCTTTCAGATAAGATCTTCCCTTTCGTTTCTCTAAGGTATTGCATCGTTAAGTCTAAAGCTGTATATCAGTTCTTTTAAACTGCAACAAGTATGCCTACGATAAAAATCTGGTTCACTTGTGTTTTCCAACTCAAATCTTTATGGTGTGATCCATGTAATATGCTATATAGCTCAAGAGAGTAAGAGCTATACAGTACAGGCAGCCTATAATTTGAACTCTAAGTCATCAAGAACTTAAAAGAAACTCTGTTACACATGATGACTAGTTGTATAGTACAGGGTGGATTCTCATCCTCGTAGACCATGGTAATGTCAAGCATCTTAGCCCACCAGGGGGGAGATTATCTTCCTTGAGGCAGACATATCTCCCCTTCCTCTTGGTCATCCACCTCTACTGGAATGTCTTGAACACCACTGTGGGAGTGTCCACCCAGTAGGGGTGACAATAGCGCATTGCCACATGGCAAGAACTGTTTGTCTCTTGCTTATTCCTCTCCTAGTGAGGAGTTGTGCCAACTGAGGTGAGGTCTACACCAGAGAAGTGGTCCTCATGGTGTATAAATAGGTATGTGATGGGTTTTTCCCTGTGAGGTTGGATTTAATAAAACAAAGCAAAGCAAAGCAAAAAAGAGTACTATGGTATGCTTTGGGGTTTTAGAAATTAGAACACAGCTAAATCTTGAGCTTTTGATCTCCACTCTGATGTTCACAAGTGATAGAATGGTTAAGGCATAGAATTGTACTATTTCTTAGTACTGTATCAACATTCTCTACTTTACATTTTAAGCAGAATATGATAAAAAGGCAAATTATTGGCTATCTCCTCTTTATAGTACATTTTCACTATGTCATTTTAGCTTTTACAGTTTCCAGTGGTGAAAATAAAATAAATATCACTCTTATCTTTTAAACAGAATAGAGTGATTTAAAAACTACTGCGGCTTCCAATTTGTGATTGTATAGCATAGTTTTTATATATTTTGACTGTAGGTTCTCATGAAAGCAGCAATTTAAAACTCACCTGAATGCCTAGGTTAGCCTAAACAACAAGTACAACATAAGAACAAATATGCAATCAAATTAGTAGTCAAATAACTAACGGCAAGTGGAAAATTGGTCAACGTATTATTTCTTTTATAACCGAATTCAAAATGTGACATTTAGAAATGTAAATCTCTCCTTTCAATGTTGGAGAAGCATCCAATGAACATTTCTATGAGTAGGAAAATATATGTTAAAATAATAGTCATCTATTTGGGATTGGTCTTATTCCTTTAACCGACTCTTGGAAGAGGCATCTGGGCCAGATGGAGTCCATAGGCAATGGGAAATAAAATACAAAGAACTGAAAAACTGAATACAAAGTAGTTTGTCCATCTGTGAGTTCTGCATGAAGTAAGAAACCATTGGTCAACTTCTTCCACCAAACTAGAAGACTATTAAATCAATATTTCATGGGAGAAAAATTGTGACAAATACATCAACAGAATGAAATGTTGCATCTTTGATATTAAATCTTTAGTCTTTTCTTTTTTTTTCCCCCTAATGGTGCTGGTCTTTATGACATTCCAGATTCTTTTTCTGTGAGATAAGGGGGAATAAAGTTAAGCTAACTTATATTCTCAGCTTTTCTCCATCTCATTCCTTTCAATGTCACTTTCACTCCTAAATTTTACTCACTTCTCTCTCTCTCTCTCTTTCTCCCCCTCTCAATCAAAAGATTTGTGGATTACTCTATGGATGTTAAAAAGCCTTACAAATTGTAGTCGGTGAGCTGAGATGATCCCAAGAACTTTCTGTTAGGCTGAGCTTGAGTTCCTGGTTGGGAATCATAAGCTTAAAATGCAATGCTTTTAGAATATAATAAACCGAACACCAAGAACAAATTTCAGTCATCTCAACAGGAAAGCATTATAATGGGGCCAGAAGTAATACCTCTGATCCCAAATACAGACAGCCAAATTTGTAAACCTGGATAAGTCATTTGAACTCCTTGAGGGGAGGATCCCTATTCTGCTACTTGAGTTTTATTAACTCCCTTAGGTCACTTCTAGCATTAAAATTCTATTATTTTAAACCTTATTCCTAATAGAAATTTGGGAGAAGGGTGTTCTGAGTTCTACTAAATTCAGGTGCTTATGGATCTCCTTTTTGAAATAGTAAAGCCTACTTTATCAGATTATGATTCTCATTCATTTCCTCCATCACTTATTTGGAAGACTGAATTGGTTTGTAACTTGAAAAGGTGTTTTCCAAAAAAAGTCATTTTCATTAGGGAGCTAGAGATAAAGTATACTTTCTATCATTGAGGGGTAGATATCTGGGATTCCTGTCTCCTTTTAGCCAAACAGCAGTATCTTTGAGAATAACACTTCTCTGGACTAGATTGGTTATCCCATTTTCTGAATTTGCAAATGTCTGATATCACATTTCCTGTGATTTCCACTAAGAGGAGAGCAATAGTGTATGAAATATTTTTGTACTTTTGAGCTAGATTGGAAAATGACAATGAAAAGTGATGGTTGACAACGATATTCCTTTCTAAGTAATACTTATTTTCAACTATTGTAGCCATGTTGATATTGTTATCACCTGACATGCAGTTGGTTCCAGTTGACCCCACATGGGTAGGGCTTTTAAGGCTGTGAACTTTTGGAAATGAGGTGTCCCTGGGCTATTCAACCACCAAACTTTTGGATAGTGACACACAATTTTCTTGTGTGCTTTTGAGAGTATTAATGAGCAACGCTTGCCCTATATCAGTGTAACTTTTAATATGTAGCTTTTCCATTTCCTAGTTTCCAAGGCATATGGAATGCAATTAATTTATCTGGCAGTGAAAAAGAGGGGGAAAGGAATTTCTGCTCTTCTAAGCTTGTTCTTCGTTCTTGTCTGGTCATCCATGACCTTGGGACCACCACCTCTCAGGGGACATTTTGAACTAATAGCTCCCATAGTCTGCTCTTTTTTTCTGGAACTAACTAGTTCCTTTAAACAGTTCAGGCAATTTGGGGATGTAAAGAGTCAAGATTTGTCATTATTCTTAGAATAAAATACAACTTTTTCTAAAACAGCATTTAGTTTGGTGTTTTCTGACAAGGAGTTTGATATTTGGAAGAAACCAATTATGCTCCTTTTGGAAACAATTAGAAAGTGGCAAGTTGCAACTATTTTTTTCAACCATTGCAAATGTTAACTGAGGTAGCATTTTAGGCTCTTATAATACTGACCTTTAGGGAATAAGATTAAGGTAAAAGAGGCCAATCACCTAACTGGGAGGTCTGAAAGTGCTAAAAAGTTTTGCATGCATCATTTACCCAGAGGCATCTCAGAAGTAAGGTCTGGTGATCTACTTCAGAAAGACCAACCATTCATTGATTGAGTGCAGTTATGCTAACGTACATGGGAAGCCATTGTGAATCAAAACTGATTGGGCCTCAATTAGTAAAAACAAAAACGTCTCCTCTACTTTGTCTCTTGCCTATTCTGTGTTTCTGTTAGTTGTACCTTTCTCTATCAGTCAAACAGACTTCTGTTTAGGAGCAAGTGATCTCTTATGTATAAGAAGTCCCAATGAAAGATGTATCAATCATTCTAGTGTATGACTGGAAGGTGATTAACCCATTTCTTAAGCCATTAACCAAATTTGTATAATGATCTCATCATCATAGAGCAACCCTTCTGTCCTTGTAATCACAAATGTATGCTATCCTTGTGCACACATGAGATCCACAGAGAAGAGGAAGTTGTAGCTCCTCAGGTAATAACTTATACAAAACATTCTGGGAGACACTTTCCTGACATGTTCAATTAAATCCTCCAAAATACTGTGGAATCCTGATCACTGTCCTGGTTTTTTCAGGCAATTACTTTAAAGAAGTAAAATTGTGGGAATAGCTGCATCTTTAGGTCCTGTCCCATGATGCTGTCATAAAAAATGAGCTCTATTGAATCATAGGGAATAAAATTACATGAATTGAGGTTGGTTTGTATGCTTCCATACCAGTCTTGGGATTATTTTTGCTTGTTTGTGTTATAGATAGAGATACCTTTATTTATTCCTTTTGGGATCTGCTGTGAAATTGCTCAAACCTTCTACAAGGAGAGGAAAAAACAACAGCCTTGAATTCATGTCTTTATTAAGTGCCATTGAAACATTGAAAGTAATATGCTCTGTAGTCATCAAAGTAGTTATATTTTAGAACCAGATCTGTGAAGTTAGTATGAATTCAATAAACAGGCAGCCCTTGGCTTTTTTACAGCAGGAAACAGCCTCGTTGGTATTGGTTTTTCAAAAGACCCCTGACCTCTGCTTTGTATGCAAAGACCCACAAAGGCAGGTGCAAACCAGGAGCCAGAAGAGAAGACAAAACTGACCTTTACTGCTTTGTTTCTGGCTCCCTGTGCATGGCTTGCACCTTGCCTCCTCACTGACTTCTTTCCATTGTGGGTAAGGGATCTGTCTTTGACTGTGACATCTCTTTTTAGGATGTTGAAACTGTGTATTGAGTAATGACTATCACAACCTTCTTCTGTGACCTGCTATTGTTTTCCACACAATAGAGATGTTGTGTAGATGTAGAGAAAAATAATGTATTATCATGAATTTATTGGGTTTTTAATTGGTCTTCTTACCTTAGTTCCTCTGCTTTTACTAAATGGTATTTTAAATTGATATTTTGCTTTTGATAATAGAACCTAAATGTAGAATTAGAGGAGTGATAAGGGGAATAAATGTTTAATTCCAAGAACAATATTTATTAGATGTTAAAATCATGCTAAGCATTATCATACATACTGGAGGAAGGTAGAAAGACATGAGCCACAAGAGCCTACCTTAACAATTTTGCTTCTTGGGGGGAGAGTATTATGTCCTAAGGATGCTTACATCATCTGATTTATTCATCAGACTAGAGTTTCAAACAGTTCTTAAATCTCAGCTGCCTACCATAGTAAATAGGTATATTATATTTGTAGGTGTATCATGTGAGGAGAAGCCTCTACTGCTTGAAACTTTTCATCTCGGTACTTCAGTTGAAGAGGAAACTGCCATGGAGAACTTGCAATTCTCTTTACAACGGCAGAAGCAAGACATTTGGTGGAATCTGAGGGTTCTTCTTAGAACTTCTGCTTGAACAGGCTGGTCAACAGGACTTCTCTTCGCATTCCAGTGACCAAGCATATCTTGTGACTAAGCCCAAACTCTGATCCTCGCATTGCATATGTTAGGGTTTGTGTAGATAATATTTTTATAAGAAAGGGATACGTAAACTTTGTGACTAATGCAATCCAGCCCATCCACAACATGCTCAGTGAGGAGCACTGAAAATAAATATAAAATCATCAAGACAAGTATAAGCAGACAGTCAAATGCAAAATACAAAACAAAATAGAGAGAAAGTGATGTGATTTGGTGTCTCTTTGGCTGAGCACAGTCATGGACCTAGAGGTAAGGAAAGAGACCATTGTGGCTATGTGTACTGTTTGGTTGCCCCACATCTACTCCCCTTCCCCATTTGCTCTAGGGAAATGCACCTCCACAATTGTGAGTTATAGAAAATATTCACTGCCTTTTCTTGAGAGAAACCGATGACCTGATGCCCTGACACCTTCGGCACCCATCTCCTTTCTCTTAGCACCAAAGGGTAGCTGCTTACTAAGGATGTATATGTTCTTCAGATTCTTCCATGATCTGGGAAGAAATTGTACTATTTGATTCTGCTCTCCTCCTCCCTGCTTTTACACTTGGGAAGCTTCTTCCCTCAGTTACCATCCTCCTTCCAAGCCTGGTCCCCCCTTCTTTCCATATCAAGTGTGATAATCCCTTAACCAAAGGGATTCTTACTGCATGCATACAAAGGGTGCCGACTGATTCAAGGCCGCAGAAATCTTTTTTCCTTTGTTTATGAACAGATAGTGCTTGTCTTTGAGAACAAGAGATCATTTATTGAGGTGGCAGATAAATGAGTGAATCAAGGGGCTGAATAACTTTTCCAGGTGACGCTGTGATAAAGCTGGATCTGGAATGGAGATCCCGTGTCTGAGCCAGCATTCCTTTTCCATCTTGCCAGTGGGCAGAAGCTCGATTGAGAGAAGAATAAAGGTAAAATAAAAGAAGGACTCTCTACTAAAAAAGAGATGTAAATCATGCTTATTAGAGTGAAAAAGTGGTATAAGCAAAAATTATATTGGTCAGAGATAATCAGACATAACTTTGAGTGATACTTATAAAGTTATTATAATAATATGGGTTTTACTTATGCTCAAAAGTTAGGTGAGGAAAAAAAAAGACATTTAGCAGAATGAAAAATATGTAGAAAGACATTGGAATTGCTTTGGGTAAAAATAAAAGTTCCTTTTTGGTGTTGTTCTTTGTGGTACTTTTATGTGGTATCTTATTCTTGTTTAGTGAACATGAGTCACTTTTCTAAAGTAGGATATAGTATTTGAAAATCAAATCCATACAACAGCAAACAACAGAAATCCAGAGAAAGGGCACGTTTATAAGTAAAATGCTTTGAAAAATAAGCCTTCAGTTATATGACAGGTCTGCCCTTTCTGTCAGAGATTACTTCTCCCGGCCTTCGTGAGACAAAATACCTCCACCCTGGGCAGGGCTCCAGTCCCTCTCCACTGGACGGGGGACAGGTGAGGCAATTCACCTGGATGCAAAGATACCACCTGGGTTTCTTCAACTAACTCTTGCAGAAAACGTGAAGAGGCAGGTAGCATCTTCCTCAAAGCCAGTGAGACGTGCAGCTGCTCCAAAACTTACAAAAAGAAAGACACAAAAGGTTTCTGTCCTGTGGTCGCTTTGACAAAAAATTCCCAGGAACGATGCTTGTGCTGGCAGAGAGAGGGATCAGGTAGCAGCCGCTCAACAGCTGAGCAAGGACGATCAGGGCTTGCTCCCTGTCACTTTCAGAAGAATCTCTAAAAACCAACACAGAGAAGGAGGCAAAGCCTTCAGGGTGACACCCAGATGCCTGCAGATCCGTGAGCCAAGTCTTTTTGTGGTGGGACGTGGTCTGAAGAGTGGACACTTTGTATTCTCTTTTCAGATAGTGCTTTAACTTCTGGTGATTTATAAGTGTGTTTTACCTGTGATTAGCAGATTTCTGAAAGTCACAGGACTTTTCCTCTAGGAGACTGTATATTCTTTAAAAGTTGATGGATCATACTAAAAGAGGTAAACTTGGAATATAGGTAAAAGAATATTAGTATATTGAAGGGGACCTTGCTATTGTTAGCTGCTCTCTAGTCTGCCTTGACTCATGGTGACCTTATATCCAAGGGAGTACAATATTGACCAGTTCTAAGCCATGCCCATGATAGTGCATATATGACTGTTGAAAACCCCACGTCTTTCATGGCTGATTTTTCAGAGGGAGATCACCAGACCTGTCTCCCTGCTCCATTTAGCAACCTAGACTACACCACTCTGGGTGAGTAGTGACTGTCTAGGTTGCATTGGCTTTGAAGCAAACATGGTTTTCTTGCACAGGGCAAGAACGCTATTCCTCAACCACAAAGGTGTCTTGCTCACTCAATCATTTACTTAAACTGCATGCAAAGCGGAAACTTCCAAGTTTTAAAACCTGATCATTGTTTGCCAATGTCCTTTTGATATCATCTCAGCTAAAGGTATGGAAATGGCCAACCCTAGATTGCTGTTTTTCCCCTATTCCCTACAATTTCTTGGGTCCAGATGACTAGATTCTGTCCAGGGATTATGAACAGAAGTGATGTGGTTATTCTCCTGGCTCAAAGATACAGAAGGCTAAAGCAGTCAGTCTGAACCTATGTGTTCTACAAGAAACCCAAGCCAGAATTGAAGTATGGCCCCATTGCCTGTCTGAACTAT
>PVJH01018253.1:0-45694 GCA_004026705.1 Nesogale talazaci | reverse complement strand
AGGGTACTACCTTTTTCTGTTTGTTTATCTTGTATCCTGCAATTCTCTGTTCCTCTATTGCTTCCAGCATGCTTCTTGTGGACCTTTTGAGGTTTTCCATACATAAAGTCATCTCATCTGTGAATAATGAGAGTTTGAGTTCTTCTCTCTCCAGACAAATACCTTTGATGTCTTACCTTTGCCTTATGTTGTTAGCTAAGACCTCCAGAATGCTGCTAAATCAAAGTGTGGGAAAAGTGAGGACCATCCTGTCTGAACCCCTTTTACAGTGGGATTTTTTAAGTCTTCATTGATTACCACGTGGGCTGTTGGTTTTTCATATATAGCTTGTATTATACCAAGGACATTTGCTTCCATTTCTATCTTCTCAAGTTTCCTAAACAACAATGGGTGTTGGATGTTGTTGGATGTTTTTTTCTGCATGTATCAATATCACTATGTGATTCTTAAATGTCTTCTTCTTGATGTGATGAATAAGTCTTTTTCACCACTTGTTGGACCACCCCTAGAATGAATTCTACTTGATCATGATGAGTTATACATTTTATATAATTTTTGTATTATACTGGCCAGTATTTTGCTTAAAAGTTTTCCATCAGTATTCATAGAAGATATGGGTCTGTAGTTTTCAATTCTCATGGGCTCCTTGCCTGCTTTAGGTATCAGAGTCATATTAGCTTCATAGAATGATTGTGGGACTTTGCTGTCTTTTTCGATGATCTGCAAGGTTTTGTGTATGATTTGTGTCAGTTCTTCCCTGAATGCTTGGTAAAATTCTTCTGTGAAGCTGTCTGGCATGAAGGATTATTTTATTTGGCATTCCTTTAATAACCTTGCCCATTTCTTCTACTGCCATGGGTCTGTTGAGGTTCTTAAGGTCTATCTGCGATAGTCTAGGGAGGGATTGTTTTTTCTCAAGAATTTGTCCATGTTGTCTAAGTTGTTGAATTCATTGGAGTACAGGCCTTCATAGTACTGTGCAATTAATTATCCTTTTATTTTCATTAGGATATATTGTAATTCTCCCTATTTCATCCCTCATTCTGGCTACTGATATTTGTTTTTTCCTTTCTTTGGTTTGGTTTTTCCAACAGTCTATCAATTCTGTTAATCCTTTCAAAGAAATAGCTTTTTGCTGCATTGATTTTTTTTGGCATTATTTTCTTGTTTTCCCTTGCATTATCTCTGCCCTGATTTTTATTATTTCTTTTCTTTTGTGATTAGTAGGATTGTCCTGTTGACTCTGCTCTAATTGCTGGAGGCTTTGTGCCAACATATCAATCATAAATCTCTCTTCCATTTTTCTTTTTTCTTTTTTGGGGGGAGGGGGGCATCACTGCCCTGGTGGGAGTAGGAAGCCCAGCCTTGTTCCTGGAGAGCTGCTGCTGGATTTGAACTGTCAACCTTGTCGGTTGCAGTCCTGCACTCAACCACTACGCCAGCGCGTCTCAGCCCTTTTTTTTTCTCTTCCTTTTTTCTTGTGTACATTTGTCTCTTTCAAACTTCTTCTGTTAAGTGCTTTATTTGTGTCCCAAAGATTTTGGGACGCCCTATCCTCATTCTTGCTGCCTCCTAAAATCATCCCAATTTCATCTCTGACCTGGGCCAATACCCACTTATCCTCCAATTATTTGTCCTTGCTTTTTCAGTCACCCTTTTATTGATTTCAACTCTTAAGGCATAGTGATCCGAGAGGAAGTCTGAGCGATCTCTATGTGCTTGAATCTACAAAGGCTCAACTTGTGCCCTAGCATGTGATTTCTCTTTGAGTATGTGCAATGGGGACTTGGGAAGAATGTGAATTTTTTTTGCAATGGGTGGAGAGTTCTGAAAATATCTATCAGGTCAAGTCATCTCATTGTAGAATTTATTCTTGTAGCTTCCTTATTCACTTTCTTTCCCTGTGATTTATCGTTCTCAGACAGAAGCATATTAAAGTCGCCTTCTATTATTGTTGCGCTTGTGATTTCTTTTTTCATCTTTGGAGCATTTGATTGATGAATTTCACAGGTCTCTCATTGGGCACATATATATTTATTATGCTCATTAGTTCTTGGTCTACTGATCCCTTGACCATTATAGCCCCTTCTTATCTCTCGTCATGGCTTGAAACTTGAGATAAATTGTGCCAGAGATTAGGATTGCAAACCCTGTTTTTTTTAAGTTATCATTTGCTTGTCATATTTTTGGCAACCTTTGATTCTCAGCCTATTATTTTTCCTGTGAGCTTGAGATGTGGCTCTTGTAGGCAACACATCAATGGGTTGTTTTCTAATCCAGTCCACCTGTCACTGTCTTTTAATGGGTGAGTTCAGTCCACTGATATTCAGAGTTATTACATCCATCTGTGGACTCTGTGATGTCATCTCATTCTTTTGTGTTGAGTGTTTTCCTACCTCTCTTCTTATCAGTGTGTTGTGTATGTGTGTGTGTGGGGGGGTGTAATTTTGTCTTCTTTTCACCATTGAATCGGTGTTATCTTGGGGGATTTTTCTGATGTGTTGACCTGTTGGTGGGGAGACCCAATGTCGTGATCTCTTATTTGTGCTCAATGAGTGCTATCCTTCTGACCACACTGGGTTAACAAGAGTTTTTTAAGAACTCAGTTTCTTTTAACATATTCCTTTGCACAAAGGTGAAGATATTAAATGTGTCAGTCAAGACACAGAGTGACAGAATGGATAAGAACGCAGGATCTCCCTATACTGTGTATAAGGGAGAGACTTCTTAGGCACAAAGTCAAAAACAGATTCAAACTTGATTGAAAATACAAAAATAACAGTAGACAAACTAGAAAACGAAATATTTCTAAAATTTATCCACTCATAAACATCAAATGATTTTAACAAAAGAGAATCCATAGACAGGGAGTACTTTTTTGGAAATGATAAACCCAACAAGGGACTAATCTCTAAAATGTATAGAAAAATCTCAATATCTCAACAAGAAAAAAATGATCTATTTTTTTAAAATTGACAGAGGACATGAGCATACACTTCACAAAGAAGACTTTCAAGTCTCCAACAAACATGAAGAAATGCTTGTGTTCTTAGTTATTTGAGAGATGCAAATCAGAACCACGGAGAGATAGCACCTCACCACAGCATTCATAGCAGGCTAACAACAACATACAGTAACAATGGGAACCAATTAATACTAATGAGGGTATAGAGAACCTGAAATCCTCATACATTGCTCGTGTGACTGTAAAAGAGTGAAACTACTGTGGGAAGGGATATAGCACCTCCTCACTTGAAAGCATAAATGCCAGGTGGCCAGCAATCCCTCTACTTGATAAATATTCTAGAGAAATAAGGGTTGGGACACAAATAGATATATGCACACCAGTGTGCATTGCAGCACTACTCACTGCTGCAAAAAAGACGGAAGCAACCTAAATGTCCATCTCTAGAAGAGCGGGTAAATCATTTTTGGTGCATACACATGATAGAACACATTTTAAGACAATGTTAAAGAATAACGAAGAATCAACAGAACTCCGCATAACCTGGATGAACATTATGCTGGGTGAAATAAATCAGATAATAACAGACACTATAAGGGACTACTAGAATGAAAAGCCAAAAAATGCTTTCACTCTAAAAGAAGCAGTTTTGATGGTTACAAGGAATGAGGGAGGGGAGGAGGGAGGGGAAATCACTGACTAGAAGATAGACAAGTTGATAGAACACATTTTAAGACAATGTTAAAGAATAACGAAGAATCAACAGAACTCCGCATAACCTGGATGAACATTATGCTGGGTGAAATAAATCAGATAATAACAGACACTATAAGGGACTACTAGAATGAAAAGCCAAAAAATGCTTTCACTCTAAAAGAAGCAGTTTTGATGGTTACAAGGAATGAGGGAGGGGAAGAGGGAGGGGAAATCACTGACTAGAAGATAGACAAGTGGTAACTTGAGTGAAGGGGAAGACAATACACAATAGGACAGAAGATGCCAAAGTGATGGAGGCACAATACGGCAATGACACATTTGCAATAATTAAAGACAAACATTATTCTATACACAACCCTACAATTGTAGCAATTTACTAATAGATACTTGGGTAGACATTCAGGATGAGCATGAGTCTGAGGAAAACAAGAAGTATATCCAGGAGGATATACTTTATTGAGGTCTGATAAAGGATTTTTGTACATGTATATTTATCTTTGCTGCAGACATATTCATGAATGTGATGGTCTACATAGACGCAAAGTTATAAAAACTTCTTAGCAATCACCAGCATCTTAAGGGGATGTTTCAGAGGACCTGGGGGGCCAGAACCATAGTTTCATACGTCCCTAAGGTCAACTGATATAACATATGGTAGTTCACAAAGACAATGTTCTGCATCCCACATTGGTAAGTAGATATGGGGGTTTTAGAATCTTATAAGTAGCCATCTAAAGTGCAACTATTGGTCTTCCACCCCCCTCCCCATCTAGAATGGAAGAGAATGATGATGATCAAAATACAATGTTAACAGTCCAACGGACGAATGGATCATGCAAACAATAGTTTCCACAACCCCAAGACCAGAAAAATTAGATGGTGTCCTACTACCAATATTCTGAAAAAAATTACATAAGAAGGTCCTGGATAGGGTGGGAAACAAATGCAGGACAAAATCCAAAGTCATAAAATAGACTAATCTTATTGGTCAGAAAGAGAAAAGTGGGACACCCCCACCCCCAAGACTATGCTGCTTTGTTGTCTTCTGAATCCAGAATGGAATTCACCCCCATGGTAGAATTTAAGATCAAATGGGCTACATTTACCCAAAGTTCAGTTATAAATGAAGGAGAAATGGAAGCAGAAAACACAAGGAGAAAGCAGTTAAGTCATGGTACATTGAGCACATTTCAGTAAATAAGTTGAAACAAAATGTGCACAAATTGTTGCATGGAAAACTAATGTTCTGCTTGATAAGCTTTCACCCAATTTACAATGAATAAAAAAAATTTTACTTTAAGAAAGAAAATGTTTTGAGAATGATGATGGCAACAAATGTACAAATGGGTTTGAAGTATATGGATTATGTTAGGAGTTGTACAAACCCCTAATAAAATGATTTTTTAAAAAAAGAGTTACAGACTCAGAAACTCATAGAGGAAGTTTTACCCTGTACTATAATGGTCACTGTGAGTTGGTGTTGACTTGAAGGCAGTGCGCATTGGTAATAGTAATAAAAAATAATGACTTTTCTTAAAAAATTAAATATTTTATTTCTGCTGGATCAAACTTGACACTTGACCAGTTGACCACCCTATAAATGTGACCTGAATTTGTTCTGGGTACAAGTGTCCCTTATTAGTTTCATGGCATAAATTTCTTCCTTGGCTTCTTTATTGTTGCTGGGGGGTCTTTCCCTTCTCAGGGATTATTAGTAATTTTGTCCTATACTCTTATGTTTTTGCCTTTACCACCTTAATGCCATTTTGTTGTCCATTGTTTCCTCTTGGATCTCCTAGCTGGGAAGCACAAGAGGAGTGTATGCATAACAATAACAATGGATTCAAGGGGATATGAGGAATATACAGGGAGCAGGAGACATGGAGGGTGAGTAACTAACGAAAATGGGGGAACGGAGGGAGCACTAGAATGGATTGTGACTACATGAATCATCTTAAAAGTGAGTTGACCAAGCGGAAGGGGAAATGCTCTAAAATTGTTGTGGGGATAATTAATCATACAATTGTCCATGTTAGGATTGGGTGATTGAACTATTGAATTATATTATATGTAAATTACTTGCAAATAAAACTTCTGAAAAAAATATTTTTGTAAACAATACACAACAGAACATATATCCAGTCAGCAATTTCTTGATGTTCAATACATTGGTACTAGTTATATTTTTCACATTATATCATCATTTTTGCTATCTTTCCTGATATCTGCTTTAACCACCACTGGCTTACACTCACAGCCAATGAACCATACTATGCTTTACTTTATGTCAATATGATCTTAACTAGATGATTCTTCTTTTAAAAAAGTAGCTTTCTTGACATACACTTCACATATACAATGTCATCATTCAATCATATTAAGAAGAGTTGTACAATCATCAGCACAATCAATTTATGAAAACTTTCTTCTCATACTCATTGTTGTTTTCTCCCTGCCTCTTCCCTTCTCCCCTGCCATGCCCCTAGGGAATTATTAATCCAGTTACTATCTCTATAGATAGTAACCCAAACCCATTCAGGGGTTTGTGTAGAAAAAATCATCCAAAACACAAACAGGGAGCCAACAAACAGATAAAACAACAACGACTAGACAACACATCAAAAAACTTCAATCAAAGAGAAAGCAGAGAATATTAAAAACTCAACTTTTAAAGTGGGTCAAAGGGATATCAAATGATAAGGAATTACATTTTTTTAACATTTTATTGGATTGTAATTCACACATCATACATTTCATTAGTTCAATCGTGTTTTGACAAGTTGTGCAATCACCACCACCACAATCAAGCTTAGAACATTTTATTTTTCTGTACTCTGTTCTTCGCTCCCTATTTTCCCCCAGTCTCCCTTACCATCCAACAAGAAACCATTAAACCAGTTATTGTCGCTAAAGATTTACTATCCTGAATTTCATATAGAGAGAAACATACCCCAAAAAGGACAAAAACTAACAACAAAGTAAAACAGAAATAGTGGTACCTCTAGATGAACAAAAATCCTTAGTTTAATATAGTCAAGTGAATTATGTTTCTTCTTCGATTAGTTTCTTTCCCATTTAAATGGTAATGGTGATATTAGCATTAAAGGGGTGCTATTTTAATGACAAAGAATACCAAAGCATCAGGAAGCAGTTTTAAAAAGCAAGAAAGTAAAATGTACTTCCCTAGTGAAGGAACACATCAGGCTGCTCAGCCTTCACCAGGATACGTGGTTATTCACAAAATGGTCATGATCAGGAATCTCCCTTTGCCATTCTCACGGCGGTTCCATACTCTCCTGGGATATCCTTCCACTTGACCACTTTTGGAACTGTTTGAATTGCACTGACCAAAATGTGCTTGGCATGCTCTAACTCGAGAGTTGGACATTCAACTCCACCTACAGATGCCTCTGAAGAGCAGGCTAGTGTTTAACTTGTAAAAAGGCAGTCCTGAAAAGCTATTTCGCATCATTTTATTCTAATGTGTGCAGTTGCTGAGCATTGGCGTAAGCTCAAAGGCAACTGTTCGACCTGTTTTACAGATGTGAGAACTGGTTCAAAACAACCCTAGTTTGCTCTTCCTCAGAATTTACTACAAGACTGGGACAGTTTTCCAAAGGCATTTGAAATGCTCTCCCCTCAGTCAAAGATGTGAGAACTGGTTCAAAACAACCCTAGTTTGCTCTTCCTCAGAATTTACTACAAGACTGGGACAGTTTTCCAAAGGCATTTGAAATGCTCTCCCCTCAGTCAAAGATTCAAAGTCTCTCTTAAAAAGGAGGAAACAAAAAGCCAGCAAAATAAAAAGAATGCTTGTTGCTAAATAAAGGCTACATGAAGCTTCAAGGGTTCCAATCATTTCCTAGTCTTTTGACTTTTTTTTTTCAGGATCACCTCCCACCACCTCTCCTCTCCCCAAAAGTGTACATGGGTTTACCAACATATGAACATATAAATAAGGGGAACGTCCTGATAGTGTTCGGTGGTTCCATCTGACCAGCGCTGGAGGTGTCTGCATGAGGTCTCCGTGGCCATGGGTGCTGCACTTGGCTGCATGCGCCTCCTGGTGTGTCCACCAGTGTGTCCACCGTGCCTGCACAGGGCCAGCTGTGGCAGGGCCTGCACCACATGGTCAGGAGCCAGCTCCTGCCGGCAGCGTACTTCTCAAGGCAGTGCTTCTCGTGGGCAGGGAGGGTCTTCAGCTGACCATGGTAGCGGGTCACTTGGCACTACCCACAAATGTTGAACTCTTGAAGGTGCTTCTCAATCATGGTGCAGCGCCGGTAGTGGCACTTGTAGTAGGTACCAGAGTTCTGGACGTTTGCCTGATACCCACTGCACTAGTTGTGCAAAATCCAAAGTGATACAAAAATGGAGGCGCCACATCCGATTACAAAGAGGAAGATGAGTAAACCTTACATAAGTGTCAAGGAGCCTCATCACGTAACTGGGAGAGCACATCCAAACCACCGAGAATCATGGCCCAGCCAAAGTAACACACAGCTTTCCCTCTAACAGCCCAAGTGACTCTCGCACCAGGTCATTCATTTTTATCAGACCTATGGCATTAATGCACAAATACATATTGTATTAGTCTGGGTAGACTAGAGGAACAAATTCATAAACACGTATATAGATATAAGGGAAAGGTTTATATACAAGAGCAATGGAGCATTGAGAAAGCATCTCAACCCAGTCCAGTCCAAGTTCATAAGTCCAATATTAGCCCAGATGTCCAAAACCATGAAGTCTCCCTCCAACTAACGAAGCACATGCAGTAGAAGCATCCCGACACTGGCAAGGGTCTTCCCATGGCTATTCATTTCCAGGGCTCAGGATCCATCAGTAGTATTCATTGGTGGTAGAAGCATCTCAGTGCTGGCAGAGGTTTCTCTGTGGTTTCTCCAGCCCCAGAGGTCTAGTTCCATCAGGAAAAGTCCATGTGGCTTCTCCTTGGCAGCTCCAGGTTCCAAGACTCAGGGTCTATCAGCATGTCACCATCTTGTCTTGTCCACAGACCGACTCCAAGAGAGTGAATCAAGTCTCTCTTCTCCAACTGGGAGACACCACCAGACTTCCCAGAATTCTCAGGAGAAAACCATGCCCTCACAGAGGTCTCATTGGCTATCTCCAGACGGACAGGGTAGACTCCACCCCTAGACTCCCAATCATGAAACTGACATGAGTACATAACTGCCACAGATATGCTTTTAAATTTCAAAAAAAGCTATTCTTATAAATGCAAAATATAAGACAATGAGGTGGTGGGATAGTGAGGAGTAAGGGTCTTGAGATGTGTATAAGCAGGAAATATAAGCCCCAGTTGAAAGAAAGTGTGTCATTCTGAATCAGGAGTGAAAGGATGAGACCATGGAGTGGATAGGGGAATGGGAATTGGGGAGGAGAGTGGGAGTGACCATTTACATGGACTCCCATAAGCCGTTATCACTCTTTGCCCCAGAATGCTGGAAGTCAGGCCATTTCCATTTGTGTAGGATCCTGGAAGATAATTTTCTGAGGAAACTAATCAGCCCAATCGCTAAAAACAAAGATCCTGACATTGAGGGTCAGCATCAAATGGCCCAACAAACCCATCTGTAGAGCTGCTAGTAAGCAATTAGTATGTCGACCTTACATATAAGTAAGGTGACAAAATTGACAGTCACCCCCTCCCCCCCAAAAAATAAAATAAGCTAAAGGTAACAGGAAAGATAAAGTTCATAATAAATAGAGATCAAAAGCATAGAAACGCGGAAGATAAATGTAAACTTAAAAATAACCTCCAAATATTTTTAATACTGACACGGAAACTACAAGAAATACATAAAATTACACTGAATGCTTTCTTCTAGTTCTTTAATGCTTCCTTCCTCCTCTCCCCACCTCCCACTATCATGACCACAATTCTACCTTACAAATCCAACTAGATCGGAACATGGACAATGGTGCAGATAAGATCTGGAAACACAGGGAAACTAAAACAGATAAACCCCGCAGGACCAATAATGAGTGTAGTCATACCAGGAAGCTAAGGGGACGGTGGGGCAAGAAGGGGGAGCTGACCACAATGATCTACATATACTCCTCTCCCAGGCGGATGGACAACAGGAAAGTGGGTGAAGGGAGACATTGGTTACTGTAAGACATGGGAAAAAACTGAACAGTTATCAAGGGTTCATGTGGGAGAGAGAGAAATGAGCTTATACCAAGGATTCAAGTAGAAAGGAAGTATTTTGAAAATAATGATGATAACATATGTACAAATGTGCTAGACACAATGGAAGGATGTATGGATTGTGATAAGAGCTGTACGAGTCTCCCAATAAAATGACTGAAATAAAAAAGAAGAAATTACACTGAATGTTGAAAAAGGCAGATTCGCAGAAGTAAAGTAAGTTTTTGGTAATTAAAAATGGAGACAAAAATGCAAAAGACAATACCAAAAAACTACCTTCCATTGAGTCAATTCTGACTTGGCTCTTGCCAAAGACAATAGAGATTATCTAATGTAGCTGTATGTACTGAAACTTAGCAAGCAAGAAGCAAATAAGGGACAATTATTAGTACTGGGTGGGGGATAGGAAGGGAGAGATCCTGGGAGAGGGTCATCCTAGTATGCTACTTGTCTCAGTTAGAAATATTGTTCTACTATAATGCTTACTATTGGTATTATAGATTATGATATAGTAGGAGGACAGGAAAAGGGAAGTATGGTGATTGAAAGAGATTAGATATTCTGAAATTAGGAAAGCAGTACATATAGACCGATTGAAACATGTTCTTCACAGATATAATAGAAAATGCCAAGAGAATCCAATAAAACTGTAAAAAATGGTTGTATCTTAGGAGGAAGAAATAGAAGTGGATGGGTTCTGCTGATTTTCATGTCAAACCTTATAGAACTATTCAACTTCTTCAATCATATGCATGTGAGCATTTGATGAAAATGAACACTTTTACAGCTGACTGAAAAAGAGGTAATTATGATTGAAATAAATCTTTAAGAAGTTCTTGAAGCAAAGTGAATAGAAAATAGGTTGGTTTATTCATAAACCCAAATTTAGCATCCCTTTTCCTGAACAATCATTTGCAAGGAAGCAGTGGAATAGTTTGAGATGTGCCAGCAATGAAATGAAACGAGTCAATGTCTCATTCCACTCAAACAAAGGTGTCAAGAGCTGTGTCTTTAGGATCCAGGACAGCAAGGTACAGAGAAGTTGAACTGCTAAAATAAATCCCTTCTTCCAAGTAAAGATAGTTACTAACTTTCTACATGTTAAACAACTTTTGCTTTCTTGGTCATATCAGTAAGAGGGTGAACCATCAAGAACTTGGCAACTATTGAAATAATTTCAAATGTTAGCATCTCTGGTATCCCAGACCTTTAAATCTTTCCCAAGGACAGGGTCTGAGATGCTTCAGTGGACACTAAACATTTCCTAGAATGTAAGTAGCATGCAGCAGAGAGAAAATATACTTTTAGTTAAGACCTATTTTGGTTCAAATCCCTAGTGCTACTCTTAGTAACTGTTTGATCTTGAACAAGGTACTGAATTTGTCTCAAATGTAGTTTCAATGGCTAAACTTTCAGAATAATAATGCCTACATTTCTGGATGGCTAGGAAGATCAAAGGGATTGTTTTTCTAGACTATGTGGTACATACTAACTCAATCACTGGCACTGAGTTGACATCAACTCATGACAGCCTTATGTAGGACAGGGTAGAACTGCCCCATGAGTTTCTGAGAGTGTAAGTGTTTACAGGAGTAGGAAACTTCCTCTTTTCCCCTGGCACATAGCTAACATTCTAGTAGTTATATAACATTGCTATTATTATTGTCATTGTTATTATTTATTTTTATTTTTTTTTGTTTTTGTGTGTGTGTGGGAGCATCACTGCCTGCTGGTGGTTGTGGGAGCTACCCAGCGCTGCTCCTGAGAGCTACTTATGGATTTGAACTGCCAAGTCCATGGGCTGCAGTCCCACACTCAACCACTTATACCACCAGGGCTCAGTCCATCATTGTTATTATGAATGTCCTAATCACCATTATTATTACTACTACTACTGCCAGCAGCATTACATCTAGTCAACTGCTGTTTACTTTACCTTATCCTCCATGGATTCTGACCTTGTTGAGGGTACTGGTGTTATCCCTGCAATGTCTGCCAAGTGGGGTCAAGGGCCTGTCCCACCAGTGCACCAGTGCACTATGAAGCTTCCAATAAAGTCAAGTGCTCTGTAGTTTTCCAAGTTCTCCATCTCAATGAACTTGGAACACTGCTCGTAGAAGAAAAATTCCAGTGAAATTTCAGGAACACGATTCATTCATTTAGAATGCAAAACATATCCATTTCCTCTGCAGCTTCCAGTTCTCTCCTTGTAATGACAGCAATTTCTATCTTCCACATAACTTTATCGTAAGCCCCTAAGAATACCAGGAATGCCTACTCATGTGAGGTGCTCCCATCATAGACTGTATGTGGAGAATCTGTTAGGTCTCGAAGAAGAAATCCTGAACCATGATAACCAGCAGTCTCAAACGAGTTGCCTGGGCTTGGGTACACGCTGAAAGCACAACATTATGACGAAATGTTTTTAGTCCATGTCTGAGAAATAGCCCAAATTAAACATCCTGCTAATTTATTTGTGAGAACAGCCTCTGCGAGTAATGAAAAATTTAAACCTGTGTGTAGGAGTGGGTCAAATTCCATTCCGTTGCTGGATTTTGAATTACTGTTTCTCCTGATGAAACTCAATGAGTATTGACTGCCCACCCACTCTGGCCACCCATTTCTTCAAAAAGAAATCTGAAACAATAGACGTTTAACAGATTCTGCCACCACATCTACCCACCTACCATCTTCATGCTTGATAAGGAAGACTCTCAATGAGATGGATTGAAAAGTGGCTACGATAGCAATGATTGTGAGGATAACACAGGGGGGAAATAGTGGTTTGTTCTGTTGTACATGAAGTGACTTGATGGCCGTGGCAGTCATGTACTTGATATCAATTTCATGATTGAAGGTGTAGGGGTGGAGTCTAGCATGTCAATAAGGAGATAGCCAATGAGGGCTCTGTGTGGGCATGACTTTCTTTGAAAATTCTGGGAAGTCTCAGAGTATTTCCCAGTTGGAGAAGAGGGTCTTGATTCACTTCCCTGAGAGATGAACTACTGACAAGGTGAGATGACAGCATGCTGATGGATCCTGATTCCTGGAGAATGGAGGAGCTGGAGAAGAGGCCACATGGGCTTGCCCTGATGGAGCCAAACAAGCCACATGAAGACTCATGTCAGTACTGCGATGATTTAGAGGCTACAGGGAGACTCCTGCCAGTGCTGAGATGTTTCTACTGCTGCCAGACATACAAGACTCTGCACCCACTCACCTGTGATTATCCTGGTGTCATTGCACGTGCTTCATAAGTCGGAAGGAGACTTGGTTTGCAGCATCCTGCCATCCTCACAGTTCAAAGTCACTATGAGAAAAACCTTCGGCACTGCTCCACCAAGCTGCCAAACCCAACAAATCAGAAATTCTTCCTATATCCCATAGCAGCAGAGGACTTTATGATAACACTCTCTTGGATTTTAGGTACAGCGTCCCTGGGATAGAAACTGCTGTGCTTGCTATTTCTCCATGGGACAAATGCTATTTCTGAGATAAAGATAAATACTAAGATGGAGGGGACACAGACTCCTGGTTTTCTGCAGCACTCTCCAATACAGAAAAGCAAAAGCAAGAGCTGTTGCTTGAGTCCATTCCCATGGCAGGTTTTATGGGGAACTGTCTGGGAGAGTGCAGACCACAAAGAAGTTAAGGTCTGAGGGCCGATGTTTCAGGAAGCTCTTTAGCCATTACTTGAGGGTTTTCTATAAAATCTTTCAGCAACAGTGAAACTGGAGTCTGGATTATAATGTCCAGCCAGATGGAGGCTTGTTTTCACTTGAACCTGAGCCTTTACTGCCTCAATATGGGCCAAGTCATAGTACACATGTGGTTTGGTGAGCCAAGTCAATGAATCTAGAATTAGGGGATGTATGCTTCCTACCTGAGGACCGAGGAGTCTTATCTTTTTCCCTGAGTATGAGCGACCCATCCACAAATTATCTACTAATCTGACCCAGAAAACAACTTGTTCTTAAAGGCCTGTCAAGAGAGACACTTGCTCTGGACAGTAAAGATGCAGTTGTAAATATACTAAGTCCTATATCACTGATTCTGGCCAAAGGAAAACTGGTCTTTCCACCTGAAATGTCTTCCATCTGATTTTCCACCCAGAGAATCCTGCTTCCCCCCTCCAGACTTAAATAAAATGACCTCTATGAAAACTATTTCAGTCCTTCCCCAGCCCCCACCCCCAATTCATCATTGTCTTCTATATACTATGTGCACACGTTTTCAAAATTTAGCTAATGATCCCCCAAACACCTTGAAGAAACGGGGCTACATTAAAAGTGCTTAACTGTGACATTTCATTAGCTACTTAGTATGTATTTTAATACTTTTATCTAATGATGACAAATATAGCGATAAAAATAACAAAACTATATTTCTAAAGCAAGCAATAGAGCACACACATACACAAGCCCATTTCTATTTGGTTCTCAAGATTAGCAATTCTCACCTGCTTTTATAGAAAAACTTTTAGTCTCTTTCACAGGAAACAACTGAGAAAAAAAAGCCAGCCAGCATAATGTAAGGCAACACAGCTTCACAGGGTTTTTTTGTGTTTTTTTTTTTTTGCCTTCCTTTAACTGGAGAAAATTACTTTCTTGTTTAACAATTTTCAATTTACCTCAAAAAGAAGCTGCACATACTTGTCAGGAATATTAAAGTATCAAAGCTGCAGATGATAGGCACATCACTGTTGAATTCTTAGTCAGTTTGCTTTTCAAGACCCAAACCCCATCTATGTCACTGCCATTTTGAAATCTGGAAGGGAAAGAAGTACAGGGATGCTCAGACCAGCTGGTTGGGGGAGTGGGGTGGGAATTAAGACAGCCAGTTCCTACAGCAAATTGAAATGCATTTCCCCCGAGCCAATAGACATTTGGTGGAGATCTATCAATAGACCTTCATTAGACACTCTGGGTACAGCCAATGCTTAAGTGAATTTTCTGTCTTGTCTTCACAGAAGGTGGAACAATTTCTTCTCAAGAAACTCAATTCCAAGGAAGCAGGATCATAAGTGGAAACCAGAGGGTGAATCTATGAGCATAGATAGCATTCGATTTAGGAATAGCCTAAACTTCCAAGAGAGGGGTTGGCAAATTTTATGTAATGAATCAGAAACATTTCTCGCTTTGGGGGCCATATCACCTCTTTGGTAACTACACAGTTAAGCTCTGTAGTGCCAGAGCAGGTGCAGACAGTGCAAAAATGAGTTAACATTGCTCTGGTCCATTAAAACTTTATTTATATAAACAGGCAGGCAGCCATTGTCCACTGACCCTTGCTTTAAGCCAGTGTGTTCCCAAATATTGTGTGCATGCCACCAAGAGAGCATAGATAAACTGCTGACTTTAGGTAATTTTTTGATTGAATGTCTTCATGGAAAGTATAACTCATCAAACTCCCATTTTCATAAATATCATTGCTTAGGATAAAGCTAAATTCACCTTTAAGGGGAAAGGATGAGCTAACTTAAATAAAATTAACAAGCAAATAACAAGAGGATATTGATATTGCAAAAACTCTGTAGGTGGTATATGAAAACCCCACTGGCACTTTATGACCTCACTTCATCTTGATGCTCATGGTCATCACCATAGTAGGACAACAGCAGAGGCCCTTCGGATGGCTGGACTGGATTTCTCCTCTGGACAACGGTGGGTCTTCATCGCTAGTTTGTAATAGTGAGCCATGTTGTCCTATTATAAATCTTCCCATTTTTGCATCACCACATCTATCACTTTATCTGCAATAATGCCTCCTAATCTTAAAGTTCACATTATCCCATCTTTCTGTAATTGAAAAAGAAGATAAACACTTACTTTATTGAATCACAAGTTCCAAAATAAGCTTGTCCATGAAGATTTCAGATTGGGTGTGCAGGTGTCTCGCTGTGTGTATTGCATGGGTGGAGGACAGTTTTTTTATTATCTTAAAAATTAACTATTTTAAAAAACCAAAATCAATGCCCTGGAGTCAAGTCTGCCTCCCAGTAATCTGACAGGGTGGAATTGCCCCTGTGAGAGTTCAAGACTAAATCTTTGACAGGAGTGGAAAACCTCATCTTTCTTTCTAGGAGTGGCTGGTGGTTTCAACCAGTGGGCTTTGTGGTAAGGAGCCCAGCATGTAACTACACCACCACCAGTTTCAGGTCATGCTATAAATAAAACGGTCAAAGGATCTAAGGTTTCCCATCTCTCTCACCTTTCTTAGATATCCAAAGCTGCTGAAAATTTGCCAACAAATTCCCCTTGACCATCTGCAGAGAGGCTGGATTCTTAGGTGAGATAAGTATCCTTCTTTGAAGAGAACAAGTCTGCACAGGTATCCATCCCACTGTATAGTTTCATTGGGTTTTCTTATTTAGACTGCTGTACTTTTTGTGGAAAGAGGAGTGTACCAGGAGTCTAGACTTAGGAAGGGACTCCACTGGATGCAATTCTGTCTTTGCCATTGTTTGCCCAACTTTGAGGAATTGTGATAAATATTTGAGATGAACTGCCCAAAGTCTTTAAGATGGTTTCTTCTTCATAGCCACCAGTTGTCCAACAAGTTGTTATGAAGAAGGATGAGGTTGTCTGCTAATGAGGGATTAGCCACTGGAAACCTCATGAAGAACAGCAAAACATTGCCAGATATCATGCCAGAAAATGAGCCCATCAGGTGGGAAAGCACACAAAATATGACTGAGGAAGATCTGCCTTCTCGAATGCAAGCTGACCATCATAATGTGGGTGGAGTCAAGTCTTTGAAACCTTCATTTGCTGGTGCACTATGATTCAAAAGAGAAGAACAGAAAACGTCTACTAATAATTGGAATTTGACATGTACACAGTATGAATCTAGAAAAATGGGAAGTTATTAAAAATGAAGTTGAACCACATAAAGATTGATATCCCAGGTGTTAGTGAGCGGAAATAGACTGGTATTGGACATTTGACTCAGACAATTATAGTCTTCTATGATGGAAATGACAAATTCTAGAGGAATGGAGTCTTACTGATCATCAGAAAATACCTTTAAAGCTGTATCTTAAAGTACAATCCTGCCTGTAACAGGATAATACCTAAGTGCGTACAAGAAAATATAATCAAAACAACTATGATTCAGCTTTATACACCAACCACTAAAGTTAATCATGAAAAAATAGAAGAATTTTACCAATGAATTCAATCTGAATTGATCACACATGCAATCAGGATGCACTAATAACTATTGGCAATTGAAATGCAAATGTTCAGAACAGAAAAAGGAAGCTGAGATTCCTGTGTCTGTATAGTGAACCTCCTGGATCCAGCAGACAGCTATAATTCTCAGAGGAGCAGAAACAAACCCAGGAGTCAAACATGGAACAGAGTGATGAACTTCCCAACCCCAGGACAAGTAAAGCTGGGTGACTTTGTGCAGGAGGCAGACTTGGGGGCTGGGGTGTTCTGGGCACGTACTCAAGGAAACTAGGCTTGCTGACCCATGGAAGTGGGGAGTGGGGTGCCTCTGGACATTTAAATTCAGGGAGCTGGATTTTCCGACTACCGAGTTTGAGTTGAATGTCTTCAAGTTGATGCTCACAGGAGAATGGTGTGCTCCTTTGGTCATTCATTAATAGACACAAAAGAATTTTGTAACAAGTCATGATAATTCGAACCTGGGCATTTCTGACTGGCATGACAACCTGTTAGCTTTTTAAATAGACCCTTTTATTGCAAAGTTTCCCTATAGGTTCTGTATAGCTATTGTGATAAATATTAGAGACCAGGCAAGTAAAATTGAGATGACAATGAAGACAACTCACTTCTTTTCTTCATTGACCTGAGTCGATTCTGTGTACACCCCCACCTCTACACAGATGTACCCGTGGATAGGCATTGATCCTTCTCTGCCAGTGCCCAATCCACCCAGAGGAAACTCTTACGTCTCTAACCTACAGGGGCCCTATGTGGATAGGAGGGCAACTTGGTACAGAATCCTCGTTACCCAGAACAGGTGAATCCTCCAAGCAACACCCTTCTTCCCCCTTTCCCATGCTTTCCATTTCTTTATTTTAATCTTCCTTATTTATTTTTGTTGCGCATACCCCACACATACAGCTGCTGTAGACAGGGGTTTTAGTCTCTACCAAGGCAGTGGACATAAACACAAATTAACAGTACAAAAAGATCAGGAATTCCCACTTTTTTTGTTCTATGTTTGTTTGTTGTCTTGAAATCTTCTTTCTTAGCCATCAACCTTATGCCCCTACTCCCTACAGCTACATAAGCCCATGAGGCAGACACAGGCATTCATGCAAAGTCACTTTAGAACAGGATATACCCACCCAAATGAAATCTTCTTTTTAAAAACAAGCCCCCCTCCCCTTCTTCCACACACATTGGCATCGATTCCATGGCAGTGGGTTTCTCCACATGCACATCCCTGAGGGAATAGATCTGCCCACTTCCATAGTAAGAGAACTCCACTTTCACACCTCCACATTCAAGCAATGCCCCCTCTATGGTTTCCTGCTCTTCTCTGTCTCTGTACTTTTTCTTCTCCTTTCTTTCTTATCTTTTCTACCTCTCCTTCTATCTTTTCTTTCTTTTAATCGTATTTGCATTAATTATGCTATAGATACATTCATATACACATGCACAAAAATACTTTTCATCTTGTCTGATTATTTGCTTATATTTTTTACTGCCACACCCACTATCTTTCTGCTCTTTCCTTTTCCCCATAAAATATATTTCCACAAACAAGCATCTACCCTCCATTTTTATGTCTTATTTCTCTAGTACCCCACTCTTGGTACCATAATGTGTTAGTCAGGGTAGACTAGAGAAACAAATGCATAGACATGCATATGGATATAAGGAAAAGGTTTATGTACAAGAGGAATGGGATATTGAGAAAGCATCCCAGCCCAGTCCAGTTCAAAGTCATAAGTCCGATATCAGTCCATATGCTCAATATCAGTCTATAACATCTCCTTCCAACTCATGAAGTCACAGGCCTGTGGGTGCAGAGTCCCGGCACTGGCCGGGGTCTCCCCATGGCTCCTTGCTTCCAGGGCTCAGGGTCCATCAACAGCAGCCAGTAGTGGTAGAAGCAACTCAGCACTGGCAGGGGCCTCCATGTGGTTTCTCCAGCTTCAGAGGTCTGGTTACATCAAGGGAAGGCCGTGTGGCTTCTCCTCCAGCTACTCCAGCTCTTTGGACACTGCCATCTTGTCTTGTCTGTAGTTCGTTGTCTTGGAGACTAACTCCCAACAACTGGGGAGATAGCTTCTCATCTCCATGAGGGAAATATCGTGAGATTTCCCAGAAGTCTCAGGAGAAAGCTGTGCCCACATGGAGGCCTCATTGACTACTCAGTGGCTATCTCCAAATTAACAGGCCAGACTCCATCCCTACATCTCAATCATAAAATTAACATATCGAATACATGACCACCACAGCATCAGTATGGACAGAGAATCAATAGTAGCAGATAAACCTGAGAACAACATATAGTACAACACAACTAAGAAAACAACACATCAGTAAAAGAACCCCAAACAGAAATAGAAATAGAAAAATAGAGAAATGTCCACAGAAATAGAGGGGGAACAAATACAAGCATACACCACAAAATAACACACGCACAGAGCATGGTGACAGCAACAACCTGCATATATTAGTAATGACACTGAAAGTCAATGGATTAAATGAACCAATCAAAAGAAAGAGAGTGGCAGATAGATTAGAAAACAATACCCATCTGCATGCTGCCTACTAGAGACACATCTTAAACTCAAAGATAAAAATAGACTAAAAACCATAGGATAGAGAAAATTGGTGTGGTAGTTACATGATCTGTTATCAATTTGAGATTTATGAGTGAAGGGTAAGTTTTCCTGTCAATCAGGTGGCAGCTTGATGGCCTCATTTGGAGGTGCTAAGGAGATAAAAGCTGACTTGAGGTGGGACACATGCACACTTCCTGGGAGACATTGAAGCTGACAAGACACATGGTGCTGCTTGGTGCCCTGAGCTGGAGAAGCCACATGGAAACTCCTACTAGCACTGAGATGCTTACACCACTGGATCCACAAAACTTTCTAACCACTAACCTGTGATCTTCCTGCATTTGGCGTCATTGCATGTGTTTCTTTAGGCTTCTGAAGAGAACTTTATGGATTGGGATTAGACATATGGGTTAATTTTGGACTTGTGGACTTGATCTAGACTGAGTTGGGAAGTTTCTGTAATGTACACTTACTCTTTATATAAAGCTCTTTATTACATACAAATGAGTCTCTCTGGATTTGTTTCCCTAGTCTACCTAGACTAACACAACTGGCAATCATGAAAAAAGTATGAGTTACAATAGTAAACTTTAATAAAATAGACATCAAGCCTAATAACATAATGTGAGACAAGAATGGATACTACATAATGATTAAAGGAATGATAAAATAAGAAGATATAACCATATTAAACATATACATGCCCAATAAAAGATCTCAAAGGACATCAATGAAACCCTTACAGAGTTGAAAAAAGAAATAGAGAACTCGACAATAATAATAGACTTCAAGGTACCACTCTCTAGGAAAAACAGATAATCAGGACCTCAGTTAAAAAAAAACAACCCCAAACAGAAGAACTGAACAACTCAATCAAGCAGCACCAACTCCCAGAGATAAACAAAGCATTCCACCCAGAAGCAAAACAGTATGCAGTCTTCTTCAGTACATATATGGTGCATACTCTAGAATAGATCATATATAATACCCAGAAGAATGGACATATTTGAATGATGGTGTTGGCAGACATTATTAAAAGTACTATGGAACACCTCTGGTTAGGATAGTCCTTAGAAGCAAAGATGATGGGAATAGTCTTACATATTTTGGAAATGTGAACTGGAGAGACCACACCCTGGAGAAGGGTCTCACTTTCGGTAGAGTGAAGCTCGAGAAAAAAGATGAGGATGTTCAAGAAGATGGTTTGCACTGCAGCAACAGGTTCAAACATAGTAACCATTGTGAAATAACTCAAGACAGAACAGAAGTTCCTTCTAGAGCTCCTTACAGAGGGTCACTATGAGCCAGAACCAACTCCCTGGCACCTAATGCCGCATATATTATTCAGTGCCTTGGTGGTGCACTGAGTTAAGCATTGAGCTGCTTACCTAAATATCCCAAGAGAAAAACAAGACACTCTTTTCCCATAAAAAATGTACAGCTTCAGAAGCTCTATGAAATTCTCCCCTGTCCTACAGAGTAGCTATCAGTTTGAATAGACTCAAGGGCAGTGAGTTCAGGTGTTGACTTTATACACTTATTCAGGAGCCCAGTTAGTGTACTGGTAATGCATCCACCTACTAATAAGAAGGCTAGCAGTTTGAACCCACCCAGCAACTGTTTGAGAGCAAGACCTGGTGATGAGCTTCTATACAAATGATAGCCTCAAAGATTCTGTGGGGCAATCCTTGCCTTTCATATTGGGTGTATGAATAAGAATTCATTGACAGCATGTAAAAAACATAATTCTATCAGAATGGCACAAATAAAATACGGCAAAAACAGCAAATGGCGGTGAAGATGCAAACAAAACTGATCACACTATCATTGGTATAGGCAATTTAAGAAACAAAACAAGATAAAAATTAAACCTGCAATAACCACTGATCCGGTTTGTGAACTGTTAGGCATTTATCCCTCAGAGAAATGAAAATTTACATTCACATACAAATCTAAACACAAATATTCATAGCAGTTTAATTTGAAATGGTGTCAACCTGGAAACCCAATGTTTTCCCATAGGTGAGTGGCTAAACAAGCTGACTTGCATGCAACTCATGCCCAACTACCCAGCAAGAAGAAGGAGCAAATTATTGGTATTCACAGCAACGTACACAGATGCCCAGGGATTTCATAACAGTGAAGTAAAGCCAATTTCAAAGGGCTGCATCAGATGCTCTGTGGTTTCAATTAGATGCACTTCTTATAATGAGAAAACTATAGAAATGCGGGATGGATCCGTGATTGTCAGGGTTTCAGAGAGGGGAGTTAGGACTATAAAAGGTTAGCCTGTAATGGGACTGTCTCATATCTTAATTGCCACATGAATTGACACGCGATAAAATTGCATAAAACTAAATACACACATATGTAAATACATGTAAAATGGAATAAATCTATATAATATGAGTAGATGGCAATAATGTCAACAAACAGTAATGTCAACATTCCTGCTTGAAATATACACGTTACCTTGAAGAAAATTGAATGAGGGTCTAGAGGATTTTGTTGTAGTCTTCCTTACACCTGCATGCCAATTTACAATTATCTCAAAGTAAAATGCTTAAAAATGAGAAAAAAAATTCTTCACTCTTGAGCCAAACAAAAATGAGCCAGAGAACAAATTTAACCCATTAGTCATAACAATATTTAACGTAATTATAGCTATGTTAGAGTTTATGACATTTCATTATTATTTGTCTGTGCGTGACCTCCATTGGCCATTCCTCTAGTTTTCATTTGCCACGATCCCATGAGTTCTTGGATATTTTTAATACTCCATTGTTTTTTATTTGTGAAGGTGTGTGCATGCATGAGAAAGAGAGACAAAGGAAGAGAGGGAAAGGGAATAATGAGCAGCCACGATTAAAAATCCTGAAAGGGGACGGAAGTTATTTCCTGAGTAAGAATTGTAGAGCTGGAAAGAGATTGGCAGATAGAATATTACAAATCTTAGAAAGGTGAACTGACTTGTCACAAATCACACAAGTTGGTTACCAGCAAAGTTGGAAATAGAGCACAGGTTTCCGGAACTGAAACCTCAATTATCTGGATCCACTATTAGATATAGTTCCTCATTTGTCTGTTTCAGATAATGATTTAGAATCTGTGATTAATTTAACTTCGACTTCTGAAAAGGATTTCAATTTTTTCCCATTCAACCTTTCTTCCTGTCTCTGAGCAGAGGAAGCTGGACACCTGTCCTTAATCCATTCTCATCAGTTGGAGAATCACTAAGGGAGACATGCCAGCAGTCACCTGGCCTAGAAGCAGGGAGGGCACAGAATGCTCTGTGATGGAAGCGGCATTCAAATGGGAAATCATGGGGACAGCTGGCAGGCAGGGACATAATCAATACTGAAGATACAGTGAGGGCCTGCTGTCATCTGGAACTTTTTTCCTCTTAGGTTTCCCATCTCATTATAAAGCAGCTTTGTTAGAATGGGGACAATGGAGAAAGTAAAAGTTCGATCTGGGGAATCTAGAATGTGTTGCCAATGACAAAATCATAGAAGACAGAAATAGAAAATAGGTCCAGGGTTTTGGGAAACAATTTGCTAAAAATCCTGGTGGAATAAACTGCTGGAAGAGAAGAGTAAAACAGAATAAGAAGTTCAGACAGATTTTCCAGACAAGAAAGGGATGGAGCACGGGGAACGGATTTCATGCGAAGTGGAAGAACTACAAGGTTGTTAGAAAAGTGGGAGCTCGTTGGGAAACTGCAGAGCAAAAGCATGAGAACCAATCTGGCTCCCTGATTTGGGATTGGGCAAAGGGTTCCAAGAGGGCAGGTAAGAAGCAGAACGCAAGGTGCCGCACCAGCCTTCTGCTGTCGGTGCCCTGGCTCAGTAGAAGTTAGATGTCGCATCCTGGAGTACACAAAAGCCACCCTCACTGCCATCAAGTCGATCCCAACTCTTAGAGGCGTTGTTGGACGGGGTCTTCCGAAACGCTGACTCTTTTTGAGAGTAGAAAGTGCGGTATTTTTCCCACAGAGCAGCTGGGGCTTTCGAACTGCCGACCTTGTGGTTGGCAGCCCAACACACAACCACGACACCATCCCCAGAAAACCAATACCAAAAAAATGCACTGCTTTTGAGCCCATGCTGATTCATAGGGACCATACAGAACCAAGTAGAACTGCCCCTGCGGGTTTCTAAGATTATACATCTTTACAGGAGCCAAAAGTCTCCTATTTCTTTCATGGAGTGACTGGTGGTTTCTAACTGATGACCTTGTGATTAGCAACCCAAGGTGTAACCCACTGCACCGCCGGGGGTTTAGCAAACAAGATTGTGCTGTGAATTGTAAGTTGGTGGGAGAGGGAGGAGGGAAGCTGGTACGAAAGAGGCACGATTACTTGCTCCCTGCAATCCCAAGGTGGCCTGGGCAAGGTACCATTAGTGGGAGTGAGTGAGTACCAACAAGGGAAGCCCTGAAGGCACCCTAAACCAGCAATTAGGCTGGACCCAGGTGCAAGGTCAAAAAAGAGAATTGCAAATGGTCCCAAGTTGCAAACGGTCAACTGAGGAAGATGGGCAGAGTAGAAAACTAGATATTCAAAGAGGAAAAGATGATTGAGATAGCAGGAGAATTGAATCATCAAAACTGCCAACTCACCTGGATGGCTTGTTACCTTAAGAAAGGGTTGGTTCCTTCAGTTGAATGCCCACTATAATGGGAAAGGGTCAGAGGTTGGGCACATTCTGGTGCGCTGTCTTAACCAAGTTCTTCTACAGTCACAAGAGTCTGAATGTCTATAGTGACAACGATGGAACCTTGTTCTTCTTAGTGTCTCACCCTGTCTTCCACTTCATGATTTTGAAAATCAAATTTAAGCTTATGCATGAAGACAAAATTACAAAAATTCCAAGGGGTTATTCAAACCCAAGATGATGCCATGTGATGATACCTGATACACATATGATTCATAAGTGGTTTTTGGATATATGTATGAATGGACGAAGGGCTATAAAGATGGGGGAAATGAAGGTATATAGATGGATGGCTATATAAATTTTAGATATAGACATCATATTTGAACTTTGATTTTCCTTTTTCCGCTTCTTCTCAAGTAAGACAATCAGAACTTAACAAAGGGAAACTGCCTAGTTTAAAAATAACCTTGGGTTTTCTAAAGTAAATTGTATGTAAACATTATCATATAATAGATAGTAACAGTATCTATCCCAGCGGTTAAGAACCAATGGATTAGACCTTAAAACAGAGCAGTCTCTAAGATGTCTTGGTTCAAATGTTCTTTGAAGCCATTTATATCTCTGTCATATAGGAGACAGTAAAAATAAACAGAATACTGACTGTGAGCTGTTGTCACCAAAATCCTTTTCTGAAGTACAAATTCCAGAAGCCCATAAATTCCTGGCTATGACAGTAATACAGCCTGGAGCCAAGCAAGGAGTTGTGACAACTCTTAAGTACGATCAAGTCTGTTCCACCTCATGTACAATCGAGCAAAATGATGCCAATCCTCCTTACAGTTGTTTTTGTGTTTAAGCTCATTGCTTCAGCTGTCAATTCAGATGTCAATTCATCTCCTTGATGTGCTCCACTTTTTTGCTGCCTGGGTAGCCTAAAGAAACAAATTCATTTAGACACTCATGTGTACCAGAAAGAGCTTTATATTCCAGAGTAATTGTACATTCAGAAAACATCCCAGCCCTGTCCAGATCAAGCCCATAAGTCTGATATTAGCCCATATGTCAATAGGAGTCCATAAATTCCTCTTTAGATTCAGGAAGCCATGCAATGATGCTGAATGCAGGAATATCACAGGCCAGTGTTTGGAATGAATTGTGGATCCAGCATTGGTGGAAGCTTCTCAGCACTGGCATGAGTCTTCCAGCTCTGGGGCTCTGGCTCTATCAGTGTAGTTCCCTCAGTATATCTCCATTAGGTTTATCATCAGTAATGCTTCTCAGAAATTGGGCATCTGTCGTGTCTCCAGAAAGCTATTTATCTACTTAGCACACCCTAATGAGGTCATCAAGCTGCGACCTGATTGACAGGCTAACCACCACTCCTTCACTCATAATTGTCTTAAATGGAGAACAGATTATGTAACTACCATACTGCTTCTACTTTACCATGCTTAATGTCTTTTTCCAGGCACTGGCATTGTGATAAGTAGGTTTGTTGTACTAACATGGCCAATGAAGATAGCTAGGCTTGATGTGACAACATGGCCAATGAACACATGTGAGATTAATTGAAGGACAGAGAGCTAAATAGCTTGGCCGTCCTTCTCTCTCTCTCTCTCTCTCTCTCTCTCTCTCTCTCTCTCTCTCTCTCTCGCTCTTGGAACTTCGGACCAATATGCAGACGGCTGCCTTGCTTGTCCTGTGCCTCAGTCTGCAAGCTACACTAGCTATGGGACACCTAATCAATGGACTGTGTCACTATAAGTTGAGGTTCCTTCAAGGCCTGTTTTAACACACTACTGGAATATATATATATAACTTGAACTGGGGACTATCAGACCCTGTCATCAGGCTGACTGTTGGTGACCTACCTCGCAGTTTGCTTAGTGGCCGGATAGCCTGAATTGCTCTACCTGGAGGCCCTCAAGATGCGAAGGACTGCCAGTGTATTAACTGTCACATGCAAGCGATTTGCATCAAGTCATTCATACTGCTTTATAGATTAATTAACTGTCTTTTTCTTATATTAGATATTTTTCTATCTATATAAACATATATATAATTATTAGTGTCCTGGTTTTGTTTCTCTAGAGAACCCTGTGTAACACAGGCCTCTTTAATTACATGTCCCAAATGTGGGAGACAGTCTTACCTTTCTTGATCCTAAGGAGCATTCTGGCTGTACTTCTTCCGGGATCGATTTTTTTTAGAAGAGGCTCAACACTGATTAGGGACTGGATCTTCATGGAAGGGGCAGAATAAAAGAAGGGAAATATATTAAAGAGAGCACAGGGATGCAATTAATGGTATAGATAACTTCACATTGTCCTGACCAAGGTCACCTAAAATCAAGATGGAGATGAGGCGAGAAGTAGTGAGGTGTGGAGGAAGCATCTCTAGACTAATGAGCAGGAGATCCAAATTTGAGACACAATTTTATGACTATCAAACTATATCATCTTGGAAAATGTATTTCCACCGTCCAATGTCTCAATTTCCCCAACATGAATAAAATGAAGTTAGTGGGGTGGCTAATAATAATAGTACTTTCTAAATCACATCTATAATTCATGATTCTATATCAGAAACCTGAGTGACAAAAGATCAGAAAGAATACTGTTTTCTGAAGTGCCCATCGAACTTACTGCCATTGAGTTGATCGGGACTCACCACCTTAAGTTGGCTTTTATTTCTTTTCATTTGATCATATTGGGGCAATAGAAACATGAAGCGGCTATTTATAAGAAATATTGTGGTTTCTAAGCCTATCACTTCAGGGAAACCATTAACTGAGAGGACAGCAATGAAGTCAGGCTGCAGGCAAATCAGACCTCGAGGAACGTCTGGAGCGATGACCCAGAGGTGTTGATATTTACCTCAGACGTCACATTTTGGGGTAAAGAGATGAGGCTCACAGCGTTTTACAGGCATGAAGTGTGGACATGACTCCTGAGGAGTTGCCCAATCTATTGACCGATGAATTTTTATTGAGCCCCGATTCTGCCTACGGCATCCCCCTTCCCCCTTTTGTCAATACCATTCTGAATACCAAGTCTCTTCCCTGGTAAAAGGAACCTCGCTTCCAAGAATCTTTAAGTGTCAACAGGCTCCACGGGAAGAAATGTGTAACACATTGATTTACTGAGAACTTTCACAAACCGACCCACTCACTCAGCAAGGAAAGTAGAAGGAGAGTACACATTTATGCAATGATTTTGAAGCTTCTGTTTGACTGCCTCGTTCCAGGAAAAACAAACTGGGAAAGGAGAAGCAAAAATATATATATATATATATATATATATATATATATATATATATATATATATATATATATATCTGAGTTCGTAGCTCTCACACAATCACAGTCGGTGCTAACAAATGTGCAGGAATTTGGGGGGGGGACTGTTCTGCCACTTGATAATTCTACTTACATGAGAGCTAGTGCCTATGTTAGGAGTCTTAGTGGCTCGTTGATGAAGCACTTGGCAGCTCACAGAAAGATTCACAGATGAGTTCAAACCCACCAGTCCCTCCACAGGAGAAAGATCTGGCGACTGGTTCCTGTAGAGACTATGGGCTAGAAAACCCCCCGGGGTCCTGTCACTCAGATCTGGTTCTCAGGAACGGAAAGGCCTTTCCAGCATTCATCAGCAACAAAGCACCTGTTGTAGTTGTGGTTGTCGTTTGCCACGGAGGCAATTGCAGCTCCTGGCAGCTCGATGGGTGCCGTGTAGGACTTTTCCCTTGGGCTCTCAAGGGGGTGACCTCTCAGAAGCAGACGGCTGGACTTGACTTTCAAAGCAGCTCTCTGCTGCCATTCTCTCCTGTCCGTGCGTGGTCCCTGTGAGGCGGCATCGAATAATGGCAGCGAGTTTGGCTTCATTTGGGGAGGCCACTTAGTCATTCGCACCCTCCAAGGACTCAACGAATACATGGAGGTGATGATCTTCGCTTTTCGAAGCCCTACCCACAGTTTGCTTGATGACGTGGATTGCAGTCCCCACGATGCGGCAGCGTTCTTCCCAGCTTCTCCCTGTGTTGTCCACTTCCGTTCTTCCTGTCCCCTCCCTTCCTGCCCTCTGAGAGCTACCTCTGGGAAAAATACTGGAGCTTGTGTGGCCCATGATTCCATGGGGTGCGTAATTTCCCGGGGTTCACTTCCTAGGCCTATCCTTTGAAAGCCAAGCCGGCAAAGTGAGTTCAGGTCTAAGCCAGAAGGATCTGGCAAGGCTCTATGCAATGCCCAGGATTCCACCAATCTCTCTCAGACCAGTAAGCCTGGCCTTTTAAAAAGTATTATGATGATTTTGAGTTCTGTTTAAAATTATCCAGGACCTACTATCACGAAGACTGTCGTGGTGGTCTGCAGTGCTAGGTGGTACTCTCTCCCTACTCTTGTGTCCGGGTCCTGGAGGCTGGGCTTCCTATGATTCATTAGTAGTAATGACTGGTTGTTTTTTTTAACAGGTATAAAAAGCTTTCCCAGTTTTTCTCTTCCCACTTCGTTGATTTTCCAATGTCCGCAATTTGCAGCGAAATCAATAAATCCTTATTTTATCGTCAGCTTATAGGCATACAAGCATGCACTCAGAAAAATATAAATACCTGGCTTTTCTCCCTCGAAAAGGTGAGTATACCTTCTTCATACCCTGCTTTCCCTGCTCTCTCCCTGCTCATTGGTTCCTAGGGCAGAGGTTTCCACTCTGCCCCCTACGCACCAGAACCCAGTTTTCTCCTGTATTGTGTTAGTCTGAATTGGCCAGAGACACAAATCCAGGGAAATACCCATATGTGTATAGAAAAGAACATTGTATACAAGAACACTTGAATAGTGAGAAAACATCCCAGTCCAGTTCAGATAAAGTCCATAAGTTCTATTATATTAGCCCATATGTCCCACCAATCTATAAAGTCCATAAGTCCTATATTAGCCCATATGTCCCACCAATCTATAAAGTCCTCTTCAGACTCATGAAACACATGCATTGGTGCAAAATGCAGAAAGATTACAGGCTGGTGGTTGGGAAGTCTTGTGGACCAGTGGTGTTGCAAGCATCCCAGTGCTGGCAGTGGTCTCCATGTGACTCCTCCTCCTCCAGAGATCTGGCTCTATCAGCCTCTCTCCCTGTATCTTCTTCACAGGGATGTCTCTCAGGGAGTGAATGTGTGTCCTGTCTCCAATGAGATATATATTCCTTAGACCTCTAAAAGAGACCATCAGGCTACTACCTGATTCACAGGCTACACACCACCCCTTCACTCTAAATCCAGTCAACTTAGCAAGCGATGACATAATGACCTCGTGGATGATCACTTACAGTTAGTGAAATGCTTCAGCAACATGCCCCAGATGCTAGAACACTACAAAGTGTAAGAACTCCAGATCACTGGGTAGTAAAAACCCTGCCTCTGTAGTGCCTGCTATGTGCCCAGCACTTATCTAACTGTGTTACTTACATGAGCTCATGGGATCTTCAACAAGCAACTACCTGGGACACAGACTATTGTCATGCCAGAAACAGAAGTGCCAGGAGGTCCAGGAATGAGTAGCACAGCTAGTACCATATTTTTCAGACCATAAGATGCAGCTGACCATAAGATGCACCCAGTTTTTAGAGCAGAAAATAAGAAAAAGATATTCTGAACCAACTAGTACCACTATGTTAAAATATTTATTAAAATAAAGCAAAATAGGGGCTGAGTCCCGGTGGCGTAGTGCTTGAGTGCGGGACTGCGGCCCACAGGTGTGGTGGTTCAAATCCAGCAGGGCTCTCTAGGAGGAAGGCTGGGTAGCTCCCACGACCACCAGAGGGCAGTGATGCCCCCCCCAAAAAATAATAAAAAAAATAAAGTAAAATATGCTAATATTTAACAGCATAAACTCAACAATGGTGTTAAGAACCATCATCACTTTCATGAACACTGTGTTGATCGTGTGACCTGACTGACATTGAGATTCCAGGAGGCGGGACTTCCTCTGAACACACAGTAATTCACAGCATGCAAACAGCAGCAGACAGTAAGCGGGTGCATGGGATCATAAACCAATGTTCTTCAGACCATAAGACACACCCTCGTTCTCCCCCCAATTTTTTTTTAGGGATGAGTGTATTTTATGGTCCAACAAATACAGTATGTGGGGAAAGGAGGCTTGAACTCAGGCAGTGTGACTGCAGAATCTGGGGTCTTAAATGCTCCACTCTACCCTCTGCACTCCAAAGAATAGGACAGCTTTAATTGAAAGCTTTGACAATTACTCATTGCTCCACCCACAGACCCCCCTCAACTGCAGACCTAGTTTTTATGCTCTCTGCCTCCTCTGTAGGCTGAAAGGCCAATCCCCACAGTCTGCATCACTGAGGGTCCCTTGCCATCTGGCCTCTGGTTGGATTTGTCTGCTGGAAGGTAATGGTAGGAGATAAGGGTGTAGAGAGAATGTTTATTCCCCATATTAGTTCTTTCCCTACCCTCTCCTTCCCCCATTACCGTTCCAACCATGGCTACTTCCTCAACAGTCACAGCACCTACTGGTCAGTCACTCCTCCAGAGATCCTGTTCCCACCAAACCAATTGCCCTGAGATGAGTGCAACAGGGTGTCAGAGAAGTATATCCCATAGGATTTTCTTGTTCTTTCTCTTTTTTATTTGTAATTACTGATTATCTTTATTTTGAAGAGATATATATTGCTTACCCTATATAGCCTTTAAATATTTATACTTAAATATAGAAACCAAGGCAACAGTTGTTAAGGTTCATCCCTTGGTTCATGTGCACTGAAAAAGGAATAGGATTTTCAATGGCTGGGTTTGAGACATTTTGGTTTTGTTTTTCAGATCTTACCAGACCTTTCAATCAAGACATCTTGAGTGGACTCAAACTGCCCACCTCTCAGTTAGCAATGAGTTGCAATGAACAAGTGAGCAATTTGTACCTCCCAAGGCATTCCTGCTTTCACTGGACTATGGAAATACTGCCCCGACTTCCTTTTCCCCTTTATGCCTAGCAGAATTAACAGTTCAGTTAAACACACCAGCTACTCCTCAGAGAAAGATGAGGCTATCAAGATATTCCAGTTTCCAAGACCCTATATCAGGCAGCTATGATTCACAGTCTGTCACTTATCTATCACTTTCTCATTCTGTTGTGGTTTGTGCATTGCTGTTGTGCTGGAAGTGATGTCACTGGTATTTCAAATATCAGTAGGTTCACCCAAAGTGAACAGGTGTCAGCAGCACTTCCAGCCTAACTATAGACAATGAAGATGGAATAAGCTGAAGGCAAGATTATGGTCTGAAGGGGCCACCAGTCTCTATCAGACAAGTAAGCATGGATATATATATAGATATATACATATATACATATACATATATATATATACAGAGAGAGAGAGAGAAGGTTTGTTTCACATTTTTTTCAATCCAGGTCCTACGATCAGAAAGGGTTTTTCAGGGTGGTCAGCAATGGTAGCCGGCACCATCTACCTCGTCTGGTTTCAGAGTCATGAAGGCTGACTCATATGATTCATTAATGGTAATGAATCTCTTAAGGGAAATCAGCCATTGTAAATCTTATGGATGGATGACCCCTTAGGTCTGAAGGCACTCAAAATATGAATGAGGAAGAGATGGCTTCTCAAACTAGAGTTGACCATAATGACATAGAGGGAGTAAAGTCTTTGGGAAGAAACCACTGGGATCTTCACTTGACGATGATGCATTACTCAAAATGAGAAGAATGTATTAATAACTAGAAGTTGGAATGTATGAGGTATGAGTGTAGGAAAATTGCAAGTAATCAGAAATGAGATGGGATCCATAAAGATTGATATCCTAAGCATTAGTTAGATGAAGTGAATCAGCATTGGCCATTTGTAGTCAGAAAATCACATGTTTTACTAAGCTTGGAATGAGAGATCCCAGAGGTATGGCATTGCATTTGCTGTTAAAAAAAAAAAGCATTTTCAAGACCTATCTTAAAGTACAATACTGTCTATAACAGGACAATAGCTAATTCTATACAAGGAAATCTAATCAATGCAATTATTAAATTTATGCACCAATGACTAAAGTTGGTGATGAAGAAATAGAAAAAATGAACAAAGGTCTTCCATCTGAAATTGATCAAATACACAATCAAGATGCATAGATGATTATTGGTGAGTGGAATGCAAAAGTTGGAGACAAAGAGGTAGGAACAGCATTTGAGAAAACAAAAACAGTACTGGTGATCAAGCGGCAGCATTTTGCAAGACCAACAACTTCTTCATTGTAAAAATGTCTTTTTTCAACAACACAAAAAGTGACTTTCTCCAGAGAATATGTGAGTTTCTCCAGACAGAATAAACAGAACTCAAATTGACTACATCTATGGAAAGAGATGGTAAAGAAGTTCAATATAAGCAGCTAGAACTAGGCTAGACTGTGGAACAGGTCCCTAGGTGCTCAAATGTTAGTTCAGGTTGAAACTGAAGAAAATTAAAAGAAATCTACAAGAGCCAAAATGCACTGCTGAGTTTATCTTACCTGGATTTCAAGAACGTCTCAAGGATTTCATCCCCCTTTGATCTACAATCAGTGGTCATGGCAAGAACACTCAAAAGACCAGGCTATGCTTTGCATTAACAAATCTGCTACACGAGACCTCATTCAAGTGTCGACAAGAAAGGAGGTTACTGTGAGGCCTAAGATGCACCGAAATCAAGCCATGGTATTTTGAATTGCCTCATATGCATGTGAAAGTTAGACGGGGAGCACAGAACACTCAAGAGGCATCGGTGCATTTGAATGGTGGTGCTAGTGAAGAAGATTGGAAGTACTACAGCCTGCCAAAAATACAAACTGATCTGTCTTGGAAGACGTGCAACCAGAATGCTCCTTAGCAGCAGGACAACTAGACTTTGTCCCACATATTTTGGATAGGTTCTCAGAAAAGACCAATCCCTGGAAAAGGACATCATGTTTGGTAAAGTAGCCCCCCCCCCCTCAAATAAACCTTCATTGCCACCATGTCAATTCTAACTCATAACCACCCTCTAGGGTAAGGTAGAACTGCCCGGATGGGTTTCCAAACCTGGAATTCTTTACAGGAATAGAGTGCCGAGGATTTCTTCTGCAAAGTGGCCGGTGGTTTTAAACTGCTGGCTTCACGGTTAACAGACTATAGTGGAGCAGAAAAAAGGGAGAAGACTTTCAGCAAGATGAATTGACCCAGTGGCTGCCACCACGGACTCAGACATAAGAAAAACCATGAGGAGGGGACAGGACTGGAGGATACCTTCTGCTGAAGAGGTGTTTGCTAGGAGTAGAAACTGATGCAATCCTACTTAATCATAGCTAACAACAGCTTGATTTAGAATCAATATGATATCTGTGAATATGACTTCAGTGTGGTTCCTGCTATTCATCTAAGTGAATGCTCTTATCCTTTCTTGGTTGTCTTCATCTTGCCTAAATTTGTAAGTTCCCTTATTAACTCCCCTCACCTAAAGCTTTCAACTATGTCCCCTGGTTTTCTCAGGGTCTGGACTGATCTGGGATTCACAGTACACGATTCACAACGCAAAGGATAGAGACGACTGTTAGTGAGTCATCCCTAGAAGGTGGTGTGCGGAGACCCCTCCAATACTACTTAGGTACTTTGTTCATTGATTTGGGTACTGGTTACACAACTGTTTTAATTTGTGGGTTTTCCTTGTTGTGGCGGTCATGTGTTTATGTTAATTTCATGATTGCGCTGTAGAGGTGGAGTCTAGCCTGTTAATCTGGAGATAGACATTGAGTAGCCAATGAGGCCTCCGTGTGTGCATGGTTTCCTCCTGGGAACTCTTGTGATATTTTCCTCGTGGAGATGAGAAGCCCTATCCCCAGTAGTTGGGAGTTAGTCTCTGAGATAATGAACTATGGACAAAACAAGGTGGCAGCGTCCAAGGAGCTGAAGGAGCCAGAGGAGAAGCCACATGGCCTTACCCTGATGGAACCAGACCTCTGATGCTGGCGAAGCCACATGGAGAGCCCTGCCAGCACTCAGTTGTTTTTGCCACCACTGAATACTGTTGATGGACCCTGAGCCCTGGAAGCGAGGAGCCATGGGGAGACCTCCCGCCAGTGCCGGGACTCTGCACCCACTGGCCTGTGACTTCATGAGTCAGAAGGAGACTTTATAGACTGGTATCAGGCATATGGGCTAATATCAGACTTATGACTTTGAACTGGACTGAGTTGGGATGCTTTCTTAATGTCCCATTCCTCTTGTAAAAAATCTTATCCTTATATCCATATGCATGTCTATGAATTTTGTTTCTCTAGTTTACCCAGACTAACACGCTTATAAACTACCCTAAGGATTGCTGCTCCTCTTGTGAATTTTTTTTCAAAAATAAAACATTTTACCAGACAAACTCTGTGAACTTTTCGCTTTCAATGCCAATTCTTGACTTCTCTTTGGGAATGTTAGTTGGAAAAAAGAAATTACACACACCATGATACCTTGTGTCTCATTGTGATTTGTGCTGTGCCATTGACCCTCACCCTATACCAAAAAAATCACATAGCCCCTTGCAAAGTAAATAAATAGAAGTTACATTTAATAAAATAGTACTTTTATCAAACTAGGCCTCCCTGTGACCTCTTGGCTTGGAATGATTGTATTACTGGCCCAAATTGTTAACTTTCTTCTTTGCCCTACTCTGTGAGACTTTTAAAAAAATAATTTCCCGCTGCCTTCATGTCTAGATAAAGCACATTACTCTAACCCTTGCCTTTGAGTTTGATCATGTGACTTACCTTGACTAATTATTGAAGGGCATAAGTGATGGTGTGCTGGTGCTAGCATGGGCCTTTTCGGGTCTTATATACTTCTGCCTGTCTCGGTTTGCAATTTTGTCATTGCCTTGAGAAGAGCTTTACCCAGGCAAATGCTGTCTCTTTATCAGCATGAAATACAAGAGCAGACTGAGCTAATAGGATCCCCAATGTCAAGATGAGACACTCCTCAAAAACTAGCAGACAGAGGAGCTCGTGTGCAACTGAGGTTTGTACAGTTTTGTGTCAAACGATGATACTAGTCAAGCACCAGCACTATGTGTTTAAGCAGGCCATGCAATCTTGTTGAATTCAAACCAGAAGACCTACTTCGATACAATGAAGCCTGTGCCAGATTTTAAAATAATAATAGCACATTTCTGATGTTCATACATGGTTCACAGCCTTGGCTCTCTGATGGCTTCCTCAGTATTAAAGCTTCAGGCTTTGTGGCCTCATTACAAATTCCCTTTGCCTTCAGCCTTGCTATCTAGCTCTGGCCTGGGCATTCCCCCCCGGTTACTCTGCCTTTTACAATCCTGAGCTCAGACCTCCATGGCGCACTAAGCCTTCAGTCCTATATTCCTTGAAATAGGCTCAGCTGGGAATGCACTGTTCTAGCAAATGGATCGCAGACAAACTAAGCAGCAAGAGACCCTCATTATCGACAGAGCCAGCAGTTTTTGACAGCATGCCTTTGAAGGTGATGGGTCCACAGGTTTTCTCCCTCAAGGTTGCCACAAAGGACCTTTACTTCCCTCAAAAGGAATGCTGGTGGGGCTGTCGCGTAAGCACTGGACTGCTAGTCACAGGTCCTAAGCTGAACCTACCAGACACTCCAAGGAAGAAGGACGAGGCTATCTGGTCCCGTGAAGACTGACAGCCTCGTAAGCCTCATAGGGTTGCTCTGAGCCATAACCAACTCAATGGCAGAGGGGGTGGATGCAGTCTTCCCTCAAACCATGGGTTTTAACCCGACAATGGGACAACCTTGGCCCAGGCCTGAATCCAGAGCCCTCGAGTATGTGGTTTACCCTCTATCAGTTCAGCTCTCCAGTCACTTCTTTCCAGCGGCATGGAACATATGTGAGCTCAACCTTGGCAGACGCTTGCTGTTCTTTGGTTTTCAAATCTTGAAAGGCACTCTGGAGAGCTTGAGCAGCGTTGCAAGAGATAGCGCGTCAGTCGTCTCTGGTGGAAGCACCGTGCTCCTGACAGTCTGCTGCAGTTGGAAAAGCTTCATTTGCATACCTGCCACTGTCAGGGAACCAGATCTTGTAAATGGAGAGTCTAGAATCTGCTGGTATAAGAAAGCAGGGCACAGAGTCTAACAGGAATCTAAGAAGGATGCCTGATTCAGAATCAGACATTGACACATGTGATTTCCAACTCACTGAGCTACCGACTTCTGTCTCCTGGGTAAGGAAACCAGAAAGGAAGTCAATTTTACTAAAGATCCAGGCAAAGTACTTGGCATTTCTGTGCACGAGTTATCTCATTATAGAAGATAAGTATGCTATGAGATAATCCTTATATTACGCATGTAAGGTTAGTTTTTAAAATATAGATAGGGCCTGAGCCCCGGTGGCACAGTGGTTGGGTGCGGGACTGCGTCCCACTGGCTTGGCGGGTCAAATCCAGCAGCAGCTCTCCAGGAGCAAGGCTGGGCCTCCCACTCCCACCAGAGAGCAGTGCTATGTGTATGTGGTGTATGTGTATATATCTGTATATATGTATATATATATAGAGAGAGAGGCCTAAAGAGAGAAAGTGCCTTTCTCAAGGTCATGTGTAGTATATCTCTCTATTCCATTGGAAAGATGAATGTGACTACAAAGAAGCTTACACAAGGAGTACGGGACTGTGGCCCGCGGGCTTGGTGGTTCAAATCCAGCGGCAGCTCTCAGGAACAGCGCAGGGTAGCTCCCACGACCACCAGAGGTCAGTGATTCCCCACCCCCCCAAAAAAACTTACACAAGATATGAGAAAGTGATTAATAATAGATATTCCCCAAAGTTCCTAATTGCTTTACCTGAATAACAAAAGGCAGGGTATGAATCTGTAACTAGAATCCAAGACCAACCTTTCAGCTTCCATCGGCCACACACGCCACCATCAGAGACGGTCATGTTGAGCAGACTTGGTTTAGGCAGAAGCAGATCCCTCTCCCTAGCTGGCTTCTAAAAAGGCCCTGGTCATACAGTCGCCACTCTGTCTTGCTCACTCTCAGAACCCAGAGAAAAAGCAGCATGATTCTGAAATGAATTTGAATCCCAAATGCAAGTAACATTTCCAGGTATACAAGATGTGCCAAGCATTGGGCCGAGACTATGTTTTCTCACTTGACTTTCTCACCAGTCCTGTGTGCGAGGAAACCTTTTGACTGGAAAAAACTGAGAGCCAGAGATAACCGGTATCTTCCATGGGATCATGCAGGTAAGAATGGCAGGATGGATTTCAACTCAACTCCTTTCAAGGGTTGGGAGTTTGTAAACCCAAACTGTGGTGGCTTATTTAATAGAAATAAAAACATTAAGAGTCTCATGATATACTTTAGCAAATGCAGCATCACTAGAAGAAACACAAGGAGGCTTGTATCAAAAAGTTCATGGAAAGAGGGAATTAAAAGATAATGAATTTGCACCACAAACCTTTTGAAGACCCCACATGCACACTTCTGGGATGGAAAGTTTTAATGACAACTAAACCCAGCCTAAGGGCAGAGTTCACATATAACTGTTTAGTAACTATTCATACATGAATGAACACTTCGGTGGATACCGCGAAAGAGGGCTTATCCATCTCACTCTAAGAACATCATCTGCTCTCAGAGTGGGTTTATAAGGCCATTCTTGTATGGGAGCAATACCACTTCATTAATCTAAAGAAGCAATCATCCCCTAAGGAAGGCTTTACACGCAGGAAATAGTACACTAAGTTTTAGGGAGAATTTTCTCCTAATTCATTTTCTCTTAATTCATTTGAGGGAATTAGAGTCATGAATTTCAAACTGACAGCAGATGCCTAGTCATTCTCAGAGGCAAAAATCAATGTTTTATCATCAAACATTTTAAGAGGTCATACAGTTACAAAGATAGGGTTATGCAGACCAACAGACGCACCAGATTTCTTTTAAATGGAATTGTACTAACTTCTTGATTAGAAGGGCCGGTAGGAAGCCAGGTTTTGTGTCCACTTGACTTGGCCAGGATTCTCCGTCATTTGTCACCAAACCCCATGATGTTACATAACATAATGAAATCAAATCCTTGATGGAGTCTGCTGTGAGAAGCCAAGTAGTGGCAGGAAGACGTGGGTGGAGTGCAACTCCTTCACTCAGGTCATAGCCCTTATGCAATAGCAAAGATGGTTCTCCTACTTCTTATATAAGTAGACTTTGTGGAGAGCTTGATTGCTTGTTGTTTTCGTCAAGCTACCGTTCTTTGTATTTGATCAGCAATCTACCATATTGTCCACATACCCTGGGAGCCATCAATCGCTTGCTCTCTGACCTGCCAACCTTGGGATTATTCTCTTCTGCCTCCACCAGCCAGTGGTCTTCCTGCTTCTTGGTTGGTCTCCTTGCTTCCTGGTTCATCAGCCCCCAAAACTATGCAAAAAGGAAAAGCTTCCACCTTAATATCTGATCCACAGAATTGAACCTGACTGAACTTACCAACTTGGACAATCACAAGAGCCATTTTCTTTATCTAAGCTTCCCTCATTATATCGTAGCTGTACATCTATAAGGAAGCTCGCTTCTTAAACCATTACTTAAATTGATATATGAAACACTAAAGCTAGTGATGAAGAAAGTGAACGTTTTCTTAAGTATGAAATTGATCAAGCATGTAATCAAAATGCAGAGCTAACCACTGGTGACGGCAGGGGGCCTGATGGCAAAATGGTTACGCATTGTCTGTGATCTACAAGGTCAGCAGTTCAAAACCACCAGCTACTCTCCAAGAAAAAGATGAGGCTTTCTACTTCCATAAACAGGTACAGGCTTTGAAACGCAAGAGGACAGTTCTATCCTATCCCACTATGGGTCAGCAATGATGTGATGGCAGTGAGTTTCTGGTTTGGTGATCGGCATGAGAACATTGGAAACAAAGAGGTAGACTCGGCAGTTGAAAAAATATGGACTTTGTGACTGACAGCAAAGTCGGAGATCACATAACATAATCTTGCAAAACTGATGTCGAAGGGATCAGGTCTCAATGAACCAAAAATCATACCACTGCAAATGAACGGGAATGTAGATTGGGGTCCCAGAGCCCATCTGCAGCCCACCCCCTTGGAGGAGACAAGACCGTCAGGATGCAATGTAGCAATGATGAAACAAACAACTTTCCCCTAGTTCTTAAATGCTCCCTCCCATCCACCCGACCCCCACAATCATGATCCCAATTCTACCTTACAAATCTGGCTAGACCAGAGGAATTACACTGGTACAGATAGGAACAGAAAACATGGGGAGTCCAGGACAAATAAAACCTTCAGGACCATTAATGAAAGTAGCAAGACCAGGAGGGCAAGGAGAAGATGGGGGAGAAAGGGGACACTAATTGCAAAGACCTACATATAATCCCCTCCCTGGGGGATGGACAACAGAAAAGTGGGTGAAGGAAAATGTCAGACAGTGTAAGACATGAATTAATAATAATGTTATAAATTATCAAGGATTCATGAGGGAGGGACAGCAGGGAAGGAGGAGAAAAATGAGGAGCTGATATCAAGGGCTCAAGTAGATAGCACATGTTTTGAGAATGATGAGGGCAGCAAATGTACAAATGTGCGTGGCACAATGGATATATATATATATATATATATATGAATTGTGATGAGGGTTGTATAAGCCCCCAATAAAATGACCTTTTTAAAAATCTTGCAAAACCAATGACTTTTTCATTGCAAACACTTTTCCAACAACTAAACTGGCTCTGTACATGTGGACCTCACCAGGTGGAATGCTCAGAAGTCAAAGTGGCTACATCTGTTGGAAAAGACCCTGGAGATGCATGACGTCAGCATGCAGATATCGTCAGGGTATAGCTGTGGAGCAGGTCATCAGCTGCTCTGTGGAAGAGCAGGCTGAAGATGAAGAAAATCAAAATGAATCCAGAAGAGCCAAAATAGAACCTAAATCAGCAGTTCTCAACCTGTGAGTCATGAACCCTTTGGGGGTCGAATAAACTATTCACAGGAGTCACCCGATTCCTAACAAGAGCATAAGTACAATGATGAAGTAACAACAGAAGTAATTTTATGGTTGGGAGGGATGTCACCACAACATGAAGCCTTGTATTAAAGGGTCGCAACATTGGGAAGGGTGAGAACCATGGGTCTAAATATATCCCACTTGAATTTAGAAAACATCTCATGAAGGATTTTGCCTATGGAACACTACTGACCAGATAAATTATGGGCTGTTATCAAGAGCATACTACTTGACAAAAGCAAAAGATCATTAAAATGACAACAAAGGGGTAAAAAGAACAAAATGAATATAAGAGACTCTAAAATATGCTCTTCAGTATACAATAGCTAACATGAGTGCAAACAATAATTAGGTAAAAGACCTGAACAGATTTCAAAGGGCAGTTCAAGAAGACACAGTAAAGCATTGAATGGTATGTGCAAAAATCTGGAGTGAGAAAGCCACAAAGACAAAGCACACTCAGCATATCTGACATTTAAAGATTTGTGGGGGAAAGACAAGCTTCAAGTTGCAGGACTGAGGAATTCTACAGCTAAAATAGAGAATGATGATGGAACCATCAAAAGAAGATGAAAGGAATATACAGAGTCACCATACCAAAAAGAACTGGGTGGTGCTGAGTAATTTCAAGAGGTGGCATATGAAATAAATAAATATGAAGAAATAAATCCATGCTTCAATGAGGACATGAGTCAAACTTAAGGCTTCAGGAATTGATGGAATATCAATTGAAGTGTTTCAATAAGCCAATGAAGCATTGGAAGCACTCACTAGTCTACACCAAGAAATTTGGAAGACAACTATCTGGTCAAGCGGCTGGAAGAGATCCATATTTATACCTATTCCAAAGAAAGTGGCCCAATAGGATGCAGAAATTATTGAACAATATCATTAATATAACATGCAAAACATTTTTGCTAAAGATAATTTTTAGATCTCACTGCTGTACATCAATAGGAAACTGCCAGAAATTCAGGTTAGATTCAGGCAAGGGCATGGGAGAAGAGATATCATCACTGACTTCAGATGGATCTTAGCCCGAAACAGAGAGAACAAGACAGATGTTTACTTGTGCTTTGTTCACTGTGTGAGGGAATTCCACCACGTGGATCATAACAAATCATGGATATCACTGAGATTTCCAGAACACTTCACTGTAGACCTTGTACACAGACCAAGAGGCAGCCCATTGGACAGAAAAAAAGGAGCTGCTGTATGAAAAGGTGTGCGTCCTGCTTACATCATTTCACCATACTTCAGTCTGCATGCTAAGCAAACAATGGGGAAGGTTGAGTGATCTGTAGAAGAAGGTGACATCAGGGCTGAAGGGAGGCCCATTAGCAGCCGGTGAATATGCAGATAATGCAAGCTTGCATGATGAAAGCAAAGAGGACTTCAAGCAGCCCTTGCTGACGGAGACCAGAGTCTGCAGCACGGATCATGACTCGTAAAGAAAACATAAATCCTCACAAGTGGCCCAAAAAGCGACATCATACACTGGGAAAAGATTGGTATTTTCAAGTATTTCCTTTTACTGGGATCCACAGTCAATGATCTTGGAAGCAGCATGAAATCAAACGATGAATGGAATTGGGCAAGTCCGCATCACAAGTACTCTAGGACATGTGAAAGAGCAAAGATCATCACTTTGAGGACTAACGTGTGCCAGATCCAAACCAGGGCGTTTTCCATTGCCTCGTATGCGAGAAAGTGGGACACTGAAGAAGGAACACCTCAGACGAAGTGGTGCCCTTGGATTACGGTCTTGGTGGATGGTATGGAAAAGACTTCAGACTGAAGGATGAAGCACTAACAAATCTGTCTTGGGGGGAGTACAGCCAGAATAGTCCTTAGATGAGAGGATGGTGAGACTTCAGCCCTGGACATATTGTGGACATGTTGGGAGAAGAAACCTGTCCCTGGAAAAGGATAGCATGCCTCTTTAGCAAAGAGAGATAAAGAAGAAGACTAAACGGACTGACACAGTGACGGCAATAATGGGCTCAAACCAAACAATTGTGGGACAAGCACAGGGCCAAGAAGTGTGCAGATAAGTTGGTAATGAATCAAAACTGACTTAATAGCATCGAACAGCGATCTACTCGGTCTCCTTAGTTCCTGCAAGGCTCCTGTACCTGGTACCGTTTCTAGCTCCCAGGAGAAAGGGTCACCAAGACAAATGACTTATATAGTTACATCTGAACTTAACTCTGTTTTAGTATGAAATAAATTGCTTCGCTGTAGACAGAAGGAGAAAGAAAAACACTCTATCGTGTTTGCCTGTTTTAGAGGAAAAGCAAAGCGTCTTTTAGTAGATATCAGTGCTAAACCATCCTTCTAATTTTGCCATCAAAGTGAAACAATGTTTAACAGTACAGCACACTCTCTCTGCTGTGACTTCCATGTTTTCCCTAGAATAGGTTAAGAAATTCCCAGAAATTTCAAGTCAGGAAGAGACATGGGTCTTCAGAAAGCTAATTGGAGATAATAAGCTTTCTAAATTGCCAGCCAGACAGCAGGCTCCCCCTTGGTAATAATAAACTAGCAAGCAAAGAAATAAAGAAATCAGAAGCAGTTACATTTGTTGCCAGGAGGCAATAAAAAAAAATTATACCCTCAACAAACAAGCAAAGCTTTCTAGGGCATGCAGTACAATAACAATGGAAGGAATTTTCTCGAGGTATCCAACCAGTTGCTAAAATACAAATCACAGAGACCAAAACTCTAAATTATACCTTACCTTCAAAGATTAAAATAGTTACTAGCACATAAACTCAGACTTCACAAAGCTCTCTTCCTTGCTTTAGCTAACAATATGATAGTTAAGAAATAATCATATTGCTATGGATAGACATTTGCAAGTGTCATAGGAGGAAGTCATTTAGGGGCAGCAAATGAAATAGCTTTAAACACTCAAAAGTGAGACCTGGAGTAACATAATTTGAATCCAACGAAACTCTGAAATCTCTTGTCCAATGTTAACTGTTTATAAAAAAGTTTTAAGATTTTAAGGATTAAAGGAAGGGAGAAGATAGACAATTTCTAAATGATCTAGAAGTCTATGGGACCCTATGCTGTAGGCATAATCCTATGAAATGATTACTTTTTATAAGTGGAAATCTTGTTCTTAACCAGCTCAAAGTCCACTACCACCACTCCAACCAGATACTATTTAAGTGCATTTTAAAAATCAGGAATGTTTTAGGTACTTTCCTGATGGATTTTCTTCCTTGAGAGTGGCAGTGGCCCTTAGCTCACAGTAACCAATTTTATCTCACCCCTTGTAGTAAAATGTCAAGTAATATAAAATCAATGTAGCTTTCCGATGCTCTAGGCAAATTCGACAGTGAAAATAAAACCTAGCTGAATTATTTACTACAAGTGAAAAAAGAAAAAAAAAAAGATACCTCGTGCTTTGAAGAAGTTTAGAATCTAACCAGGAAAGATATTCAAGTCAAAGGACAAGTCAGTGTGCTCAATAACATGGCAGCAATACTATCAGGATGTCATGGGAGTATCTAAACCATACACGCAACGAAGGGAAGGAAGGCTGGGGAAAGCTGTTTGGGGGACATGAAGTGTAAGTTGAAGCAAAGCAAGGAAGAAACACGACACATTCGGTCTTCATCTCTATTTTCTTGATTCAAATGTTTTAAACCCCTGAAATATTTAAATTCGAAGTTGATGTCCCTCGTATACCTAATGAAGAACAGCAGGTCCTTCCTGCAGTTTGAAATATATGAAAGTAGCCCATCAATTAATGCCTGATGGGCCATTATGGATTTTCAGAAATCATACTCTGGACTTCTTGCCTATCGTTGCTCTAAGAAGATGCAGGGGATCCATGAATGCTTGATCAACATCCTCTTTCTGCCTCTAAAAGCTAAAGGAAACGATGTGGGTAAAAATGGAAATTACACAATTTCCTTGATCTATTATTTTTAGGCGTGTCCTTATAGCATTAAAAGAAGTGCACTTTGCTAGATACATTAAAAAAGGGTGTTATGGCAATGGTTGTACATTGCCGAAATATTACAAAAACCACTGAACTGTGCCCTTGCCATAGATTAACATTCAAGTATGTAAAGTCAAACTTCAATAAAGTGCACTGACATGTTGGAGATTGAAATTACATGTTCCTTATTTTCAGAATCCCTAGGGCCCTGCATTTCTCACACATTTCTTTGTACATCATTATGTACAGAGCATCACCTCAATTGCTCTGTGACCCCAGAAAGCAGTAGACCCCAGAAATTGAAAATCAATTTCCTCCCATTACAAGAGACTTGGGCACGCACACTGCTACAGATAAGAACCCACAACACAGGGAATCCAGGACAGATAAATCCCTCATGACCAACAAGGAGAGTAGAGATACCAGAAGGATTATAGGGGGGTGAGGGGGAGGGAAGGGAGAGTCAATCACAAGGATCAATCTATAACCACTTCCCAGGGGATGAATAACAGAAAAGTGGATAAGGGCCAATGGAGAATGATCTAAGATATGGTAACAATAATCTATAACTCATCAAGTGTTCATGAGGGATGGTGGGTAGGGGAGGGAGGGGGAAGAAATGGGGAGCTGATATCAGGGGCTCAAATGGGAAGAGAAGGCTTTGCAAATGATGATGGCAGCGTATGTTCAAATGTACTTGATGCACTGGAGGAATGTCTGGATTGTAATAAGAGATGTAAGAGTCCCCAATAAAGGTATTTAAAAGAAATATATCTCAATTAAATGCTTTAAAAAGTTCATGGGGAAAAAAACATCGTTTTAAATTCCATATACAAAGAAATTTCTGAAGTCCCTTTCATATTCATCTAGCCTTCTTCTTATTCTCAAAGTATAGCGCTTGGCAACCAATTTGCACATTGCAGCAAACACACCCCTTTGTAACCAGGGCACAGTATTCCTGCCTATGAAGCTCTAAGGATCCCACAGCAGTGACTCCGCTGCCTGTACAGCATTGACAGACTGTGTCTCTCCACCTGCCTGGCCTGCAGCTTGATTCCATGAGTGGTCCTCACCCCTCCCAGCTTTCTCCCCAGCCAGAGTCTTGCTAAAAGGAACCTTGTTTTGTTTCTCCCCTGTCACGTGAGACACACAAGCTTGTTCCAGGCTCTAGCGGTTTTCAACGTGCCCCCAGGATGCTTCATTGTAGAGGTCAGGGGGGAGAAAATTGCCACCCCAGAAAGCATCAAGTAGTGCCGCTCTCCCATGGTGGCACAGAGAGTTCACCAGCTCCCAAGGACTGTATAGTTAATGCCTCACAAGGCGAACATGGGGGAATTAAGATGTCTTGAATGAGAAGTCACTGAGAAGGGGAAGCTTTGGCGTTGATGCCAATTGTAGCTTAGACCTGACATGCTAATGTGCGTTTCTCTTCT
>PVJH01018252.1:0-45698 GCA_004026705.1 Nesogale talazaci | reverse complement strand
TATAGATAGGCAACATTGAATTTATTTTGATGCAAACAGGAATTCAAGGATACTCTCCATTTCAGATGCCAAGACAAAGGTATATTTTAGATGGAGACAGACTCTTTTAAAAATGATATTGGCACAGAGTTTGGGTTTTGAAAATGGTAGAGTGATTATCCTAAGACAACATGTGAAATTGGGTCTTAAAGAAGAAAAACAAAAAATGTGGAAACTTGAAACCAACTCCATAGGATCTGAGTACCTAAAGACACTGGAATCCAGCTTTATACCAACACCAGAGAACTAGGAAGTTGTTCCTTCAGGAAAGGCTGTCAAATTGCACAAACACAAGGAAGAATGATGGCCAGAGCTGGAGGAAGTTTTTTGTCACTTGATGTGTTACTGTGGTCCAAATCAGCTCTGAGCTTCAAAAGCCTGAGCTGTGTCATCATGTATAGACACACCGACCCAATTCAGGGCTGAACCTTCATGCCTGTTGAAACAACTAACCTATAAACAGAGGATATAAATCTCAAAAGGATGGAAGTGACTGGAAGCAACTGTTTCTCATGTCACCGTAGACTTTCTGGAGAATCCTGCCAAAATTTAGATGGCCTTTTAGGAGACATGTCAGAGGCCCTGGTGAAGCAAGCAGGTATTCCAGAAGTAGTTGCAGAGAACTATGGAACAGAGTCAAGTCACTATCTTTTTCCAGTTTCGGCGTGGGGAAAACTCCTGTGATGTTAGTGATGGCCGATTATATAAGCTATATTGCCTTTTTTGTTTGTTTAAGGAAGTTTTTCTTGGATGAATACTGACTAGTGCATTTGATGAGTTGGAGGGCTGAAATCAACCATCTGAAAAGGACAGGAAACACTTATTTCAGGTTGCCAGTTAGAACTTAGAGCCCAAAGGAATGTTTCACCCTCGTGAAGTCCTTTGATTCCTTTCTGCCCTAACTGTCTTTGACACCAGATTTCCACATGAAAAATTTATCCAAAGGGGTCTTGATCTGGGAAGCAAAGAGACCACTTCAAAAATGCAAAGGCTGTAAGCAACACTGTAAGATTAGAGCTTGAAAATGCAACTGCCTGCTACAGCCAGCAGGTAACCTAAATGAGTAAAATCAGAACCCACAGCCATCAAGTGGACTTCAGCTCCTTGTGAGGCCACAGCACAGAACAGGAAGGCCCCATTGGGTGTCTGAGACCTGAAACCTTTACAGAAGGGTCAGCCTTTCCCCTGCAGAGCAACTGATGGGTCTGAAGTGCTGACTTTCTGGTTAGCAGCTCATCTTGTTGTTAAAACAAAAGTAAACCAAAGGAAAACATCCTATCCACGAGGGCAGGAAGGCAGTTTCTCAGTGATACAAATTGCATGCATGGCTGCTAGCCAGAAGGTTGGAGGCTTCAAATCTAGTCAGAAGCATCTCAGAAGAAAGATCTGGCAATTTACTTCTGGAAAATCATCCGTTGAGAAGGTGCTGGAACACAGTTCTACTCTCACAAACATGTTCTCATGATTCCAAGTGCACATGAATCCAAGTCAGCACAGTGGCAACAGGTTATGAAAACAGTGGCTCTCCAACTACAACCTGTAGTCATGTAGAGTTCCAGCCCCAGCATGACTCTATCTACCTACCTGTCTACATACATGCATGCATACATACATGTATCGAAGACATTGGTACATCTTTTGCCATCGTCATTTTCAAAACATTTTCTTTCTACTTGAGTAGTTGGTATCAACTCCTCATTTTTCCCCTTCCTCCCCCCTCCCTCATGAACCCTTGATAATTTATAAATTATTGTTATTTTTCATGTCTTACACTACCCAATGTCTCCTTTCACCCACTTTTCAGTTATCTCTCCCCCAGGGAGGGGGTTATAGGTAGATCCTTATAATCAGTTCCCCCTTTCTACCCCACCTCCCCTCCATCCTCCCAGTATCACCACTCTCACCACTTGTCCTGAAGGAATCATGTGTCCTGGATTCCCTGTGTTTCTATGTCCTATCTGTACTAGTGTATATGCTCTGGTCTAGCCAGAGTTATAAGATTCAATTGAGATCATGATAGTGGGGAGGGAGGAGTGAGCATTTAAGAACTAGAAGAAAGTTGTATGTTTCATCAGTGCTTTATTTCACCTGGCTGGCTTATCTCCTTCCTGCCAAGGTGATGTCCAGTTGCCTACAGATGGGTTTTGGGTTCCCAATCTGCACTACCCTTCATTCACAATGATATGATTTTTTTGTTCTTTGATGCCTGATACCAGATCCCTTCGATACCTCTTGCTGGTGTGCTTCTTCCATGTGGGCTTTGTTGCTTCTGAGCTAGAAGACTGCTTGTTTACCTTTGTGTTAGCCAAGACAGAATAGGGAAACAAATTCATAAGCACTCATGTGTATAAGAAAGAGTTTTATGTAAAAGAGCAACTGTACATTAAGAAAACATCCCAACCCAGTCCAGTCCAAGACCATCAGCCTGATATTAGTCCATATGTCTGATATTAGTCTATAAAGTCTTCTTCAGACTCATGAAACACAAGCAATGACACCAAAAGCAAGATGAGCACAAGCCAGATGGGTAGAATGCCTTTGGATACAGTGGTGTCATAAACATCTCCACACTGGCAGGGATCTTCAAGTGGCTCTTCTGGTTTCAGAGGTCTTGCTCTATCTGGGTAGGTCCAGTGGCTTCTCCTCTGGGATGACTCACAGAGAATCATTCTTGTGTCTTGTCAGTTTAACAACTCTAGGAGAGTGTTGTCAGTAGAATGTTTCCAAGGAAGTGAACTGAGAAAGACAGTGTCTTCATCTCCAATGAAGGAATTACCACATTTTCCAGAATTCTTAGAAGACCATGCCCATACAGAGATCTCATTAACTATCTCCAGAGATTGACAGTCTAGACTCCACCCCTACACACTTAATCCTCAAACTGATACCAGATTAGGGGACTGCCACAACTTTCAAGCTTTTAAGACCACAGATGCTATATCTTTTGATAGCCAGGCACCATCAACTTTCTTCACCACATTTGCTTATGTACCCATTTGTGTTCTGCTCTCTACTATTATGGGTCTTCTCCACACATTTTTTAAGGGAATAAGAAGAAGGAATTGTATAATATGCAGTGTGTGTGTGTGTGTATGAGAGAGAGAGAGAGAGAGAGAACTACCTTTCTTCACTCAGAATCATTATTCTGAGCTCCATCCATGTGGTGTCACAACCTACTGCCATGGAGTCAATTCTGACTCACAGAGACCTCTTAGTACAGAACAGAACTGCCACTATGGGTTTCTGAGACTCAATTTTATGGGAGTAGAACACATAACCTTTCTCCTAAAGCATGGCCGATGATTTCAAACTGCTGGCCTGTGGCTAGCTGCTCACTCCACCACCACGATGCTATAATTCATCCCTTTTTCTTGCTGAGTAGCATTCTATTGTAAGGCACAATCTGTACATCCATTCATCTGTTGCATTTGCATTGTTTCCTGCTTGTGACCACTAGAGATAAGGTGGCTACAAACATGTGCAGGAGCCCTGGTGGCAAGGAGAAACCTGTTGGGATGGTAATTGAAAAGTTAGCAACTGGAAATCACCAGCTTCCTCAGGAGAAAATATCAGGCTTTCCACTCCCTTACAGAGTTACAGTTTGGGAAGCTCACAGGTGCAGTTCTAGCCTGCCCTGTAGGGGCACTTTGAGTTGGTGACAACTTCATGGCTTCGAGAATGAACATCTGAATACAAAACTTTGTGTGGAATATGTTTTTAATTTTTGAGGAGCAGAATGCTTAAGTCACAGAATAGAGAAAATTTTAACTTTTCTTGAACTTGCCAAATGGTACTCCAAAGTGGCTTTACCACTTTTCATTGCCACCAGCAGCACAGAGAAAAACTAGACTTTTCAAGTTTGCTTGCTAGTGCTCAGGGTCAGTGCTAACCAGGACCCTTTGTTCTTTATTGCTATCTCAACACTCAAAGAGGGGGCTTCAAAAGCACTTGACTTAATTAAATGTTCTTCCATTAACACAAGCTTTCCCTGAAAATGTTTTTAATTTATTGAAAGAGATAAAGTTCTGACCCTGGCAGAAGTTAAAAATATTTGTGCGTGTGTGTGTGTAGCCAACAGAGAAAGAGTGTCTCAGCCCCTCTGGCATTGTACTGGAAATCCACACATGATGCAGGAAATTAGCTGTCTCATATCCAAACATCCTTCACAAGAAGAGTTTTTACAAAGACAATGAGATACAACAAAAGGCAGGGTGCCGTTTAAAACGTGTGATCAGAGCCATGAGGATTAAGCATGCCATTGTATGGACTGGCAGTGCACAAGGAACAGTGTTCAGGAAGGTCTTTGCTGAATTTTCTAACACTATTGCAGCATGAAGCTTCAGAAGCCCAAAAGAGCAAAGGTAATTGTGGACCCACAATGCTCTGAAACCACATACTCCTTCTCTTATCTTAGCAGCTGAGATGACCAGTTGGATCCACAAGCATAAATTGATCTAGAGATGTACCATTCTGGTAATTGTTTCAAGAATAGTTCAAAAAGTGTAGATAACCCCAGAAAGCAGCATTTTCAGAGAAATTAAGTCTTTTCATTTTCCCTGAAAGAAATGATTACTTTAAAGTCTCTCCATCTCTTCTTCTAGGACATATGTGTGGTTGTCAAATAATATGTCCAGGACATATGTTTCTTTTACAACAAATTTATGAAAATATAGAGCACCTGTGTGACATTGTCTGTTCTTCTTAGGTGACCTGGAGTCAATTCTGACTCATCGCAGTCCATGTACAAGAGAAGAAAACACGACCTAGTCCTGCAACATCCTCACAGTCATGGCTAAGTTTGAGCCCTTTGTTGCAGCCACTGTATTACTCCATCTCACAGTGTCTTTCTTTTTTTTTGCTGCTCTTCAACTTTACCAAACATGAAGTCCTTTGCCAGGGACTAGTCTCTCCTGATAACTTGCCCAAAGTAAATGAGAAGAAGACTCAATACCTAGCTTCTAAGGAGCATTTTAGCTGTATTTCTTCTAAGATAGATTTGCTTGTTGTCTTAGTCTGGGTAGACGAGAGAAACAAATTCATTGACACTTATGTGTATATAAGAAAGAGGCTTATATAAAAGAGCAATTGAATATTGAGAAAATGCCCCTGCCCAACCCAGATCAAATCCATAAGTCCAATAATAGCCCATTAGTCTGATACCAATCTATAAAGTTCTCTTCAGACTCACAGAATACATACAATGCTGCCCAATGCAAGAGTATCACAGGGCAGTGGGTTGGAATGGCATTGTATGCACCTCATTTCTGGCAGGGGTCTCTACATGGTTCCTCTAGCTCCAGTGGTCTGTTTGAATCAGGGTAGATCCATGGGGCTTGAATTCAGCTTCCAGGGCATAGCACTATGTGTCTTGTCAGTCAAGCATCTCTCAAGGAGTGGTGTTGTCAGTAGAGAGTCTCTAAGGTAGTGAGCCAAGAGAGAATGTGTCTCCCCCATCCAAAGAAGAAAATACCAGATTTCCCAGAATTCTCAGGAGGACATGCCCACACAGAGGCTTCATTGACTTTGACTTGATTGACAGATGAGACTCCATCCCTTCACTCTTAATTCTCTCAAGTCCCAAATTGACACTAGGTTAAGTAACTACCACATTTGTTCTTTTAACAAGCCATACTTCTTTAGATATTCTTTGCCAGAATCATAATTCAAATGAATACATATCTTTCTCTTTCTTCCTTATTCAATATTCAACTTTCACCTACCTATGCAGCAATAGAAAATACTTTGGCTTGGGTTAGGAGCACTTTACTCCTCTAAGATGTTTCCTTTTTAAAAGTTTAAAGAGGTCTTATACAAGAGATTGACCCAATGCATGTGCTAAGAGCTCTCTTAACCGCTACCTCCATGAACGTTGATTGTGGATTCAAGCGACATAAAATCCTTGGCATCTTCAATCTTTTTCCATTGGTCCAGAGAATTTTGGTTTTCTTTACAGTGGGTTGAAATCCATACTGAAGGTTCTAGTCCTTGGAGGTAAGTATCCCCCAATCTTACAACAGTTAAGGTGTGGAAACTTTGAACTTTATCATCCTGTGTTTGTATCCATGATCTTTCTGCATTTAGACCTGGTTTTTAATCAATTGATCATAGTTGCAAATACAGTTATTCATTATTGCAATTAGAGGGCCTGTGCAAACAAGGTAAACCCTCAGTAAGATGAATTGACAGTAGCCACAAAAGTGGCCTTAAACATACCATTGATCAGGAAAATGGCACATGACCAGGCAGCGTTTCCATCTGTTATACACAAGGTTGCTATGAGTCAAAGCCGACGCAACAGCACTTAACAACAGAGTAGGTTGTGTTTGCACCAAAGATATACTTTGTGACACCCCATCCCACTCAAGCAGGAGACACTCCTGGAGGTCAAGGCACAGGCGTTAACCTATTTGTAGGATTGTATATTGTTATTATTATTGTATTCTTGCATGTATATTGAGGTGTTTTTTGTTGATATTTTCATTGTTTTTTCTTTACTTGCTTCATTATAGGATGCCCTTTTTTTTGAGTATGTTATTTTCTCTACAGGTCTATCTGGATGGGGTGGGATGGATGGGTGGTCTAGGGGTGGGGACGATGAGACTGATGGTACCAAGGTGGATCTTAGGGGTGGGGTTGCTGGCTGATCCAAGATGGGGAGAGTAGGATATGGTTCAGGATCGGTGATGGGGTGGGTGTGGAAGGTCCGATAGGGATTAATTAAGACTAATGTAATAGACAGACAATCTTGAAACCCAAATGGAGGTTGAGTGTAATGGTGGGATGGGAGGAGGTATAGGGAAATAGAGAAAAGAACTGGGGAGAAAGGGACATTTATAGAGGTTAAATACAGGCATATACATAGGTACATATATTCATATGATGAAGGGGAAATAGATCAATATGCTTATGGGTTTAGAATTAGACCAGCAGATGGACATTGGACCTCAATCAGGTGCTTCCTCAGTGCAGGAACATTTTGTTCCATTAAATTGGCATTCCATGATGTGCAGTTCCCTGACATGATCACAGAAAACAAACGTGTGCATAAGGAAATGTGAAGAAAGCTCATGGTGCCCGGCTATCAAAACATGTACATCTGGGGTCCTAAATGCTTCAAAGTAAGCAAGCAGCCATCAAGAAGAACTACACCAGCTTATGGAACCATGAGATACCAAAGGGATCGATTATCAAGTTTCAAGAACTAATAATCATAACATTAAATGCTCACTTTCCTGATATGATTGCTGATGACAAATATGTGCATAAGTAAATGTGGTGAAGAAAGCTGATGGTTCCCGCCTATTAAAAGATGTGTGTCTGTGGTTTTAAAGACATGAAGGTGAATAAGTGGCCATCTAGCTAAGAAGCAAGCCCACATGAAAGAAGCACAACAGTCTGACACCACAAGGTGTCAAAGGGATCTGGTATCAAGCATCAAAGACCTAAAAAATATATCATTATAAGTGAGGAGGAGTTCAGATTGGGGACCCAAAGTCCATCAATAGGTCAAGAGACATCCTCTCATAGAGGGGTTGTAGTGAGGAACTGAGCAAGTCTAGGTGCAGTGTAGCAGCAATGAAATGTTCTCAAATGCTTCCTCCTACCGACTATCATTATCCTAATTCTGCCAGACAGATTTGGCTAGACCAGGGGATGCACATTGAAGTTGAAAACATGGAAATTTAGGAAAGATAATCCCTTGAGACTAGTGGGGAGTCATGACACTGGGATGGTGGAGTAGAAAGGGGGAACAAACTTCTCGGATCTACATGTGACCTCTCTGGGTGTGGACAACGGGATGGGGGGCAGGGGGAGTGAAGTGACACATTAGTGCAAGATATGAAGAGGTAATAATAATTTGTAAGTTATTGGAAGTTCATGAGGGAGGAGAAGGAGGAAGGGGAAATATGGGGAGTTGGAATTGAAAAAATAAAGAACTAGAGGAAAGAGGGGAAGAAGAGCTTATGCTGGAGGGGTTCAAGTAGATGATGTAGATGAATGTGGACACATGTGTACAAATATGCTTAATAGGAATGATGTATTAAATGTTGTAAGAACTCCCAATTAAATCTATATTAAAAATATTTTTAAAAAAGAGTAGGGCTGAGCCCAGTGGCGTAGTGGTTGTGCGCGGGACTGCAGCCCACTGGGACAGAGGTTCAATTCCCGCTCACAGGAGCAAAGGCTGGGCCTCCTACTCCCACCACCAGGGCAGTGATGCCTAAAAAGAAACAGCGTAGGTCTACAGTCAAAATTAATATGTACTGAGGAATCATTATCCACTTTAGTGGAGTTTGCTATACTACAGGTGACATTTATCTCAAGAATTTCCTCTCCGTCTCCCTTACATGGATGTTCTCTATAAGCTGGGAATTTGGAGATTTTTGTTCCTGAATGCGAGGAGGAATGATCGTTTTGCTAAGAAAAAATGAGTTGCAAACCTAACCCAGAATTGTCTCAGAAGACAGGCCTGATGATCTACTTCCAAAAGGTCATAGTATTGAGGCTGCTATGGAGTAAACTGCCACTCTGCAGCATGTGGGACTGCTGTCATATGGAATACTTGAAGGCATCTTGCTTGTTGGTTGGTTTGGGTACTGTGTTAGTCCAGGTTGACTATAGAAACAAATCCAGGGATACTCATAGGTGTATAACAGAGAACTTTATATCAAACAGCAATTGTACATAAAAAAATTGCCAACCCAGCCCAGATCAAGTCCATAAGTTCAATATTACCTCATATGTCATTATTAGTTCATAAATTCTTCTTTATACTCATGCAGCCATGCATTGATGCTGAATGCAGGAAGATCAAAGGCCAGTAGGTGGAAAGTCTTGTAGATTCAGTATTGGTGGAAGCATCTGAGCACTTGCTTGGGTCTCTATGTGGCTCCTCCAGTTCCAGGGCTCTGACTGCATCAGTATAGCTCCATATGGCTTGTCAGCAGGAAGACAAAGCAGAGAATGTGTCCAACTTCCAGGGAGAAATATAGGAATTCCCAGAATCCTCGGGAGAAGGCCATGCCCACACAGAGGCCTCATTGGCTATGGCCTGATTAACCAGCTAGATTCCACCCCTTTGCAAGTTGACAGGAGATCATATAACTGTCACAGGTACATAACCAGTTAACTCCTGCTAGTGTGAGTATCATGACTTTCTTGCTCATCTTTGTATTACTTTTCACAAACTCAAGCATGGTTCAGAAGAAGCATTCAGTAAATAGTTGTGGAAGGAAAGAAAGATAAGAGGAAGAAAGAGAGTTAGAAGTAGTTAGATAAGAACGTTGACAAGCAGGAAAAGGCACCACCTGGCAATCTACTTCTGAAAAGTCTGCTCATCGAAAATCCCAGGGGACCCACTTCTACGCTAACATGCATGGTATTGTTAGAAATCCAGTCAAGTTGCCAGAAACCTTTTTCTTTTAATCATGAGCAATAAATTATAGAGAACCAGTGCTACTCTGGAGCCTCATGCAAGGAAGGATAGGATGCCAGTGTCATCGCAACACCAACCCTGTTTGGAGCATGGAATCTTAACTGAGTATGGTATCTACATAAGCTGGTGTCAACATGCAAAGATGGAGAGTCTAGCTTGTCAATCAGATTGCAACTCGAGGACCTCACTTGGAGATGCCACAGAGATCAATAGCTCCCTGGAGGCCAGATACACAGAGACACTCTGCTTGTTTCTCTGGGAGAAATTCCTGTTGACACGCCCCATGGGGACACACTGAGAAAAGTCAGAGCTCTGGAGCTGGAGGAGCCACGTGGAGACCCCTGCCAGTGCTGAGATACTTCCACTGAACAAGATCCACAAGACTTTTCACCGACTTGCCTGTGATCTTCCTGCATTCAGAGCTATTGTATGTGCTGCATGAGTCTGAAGAGGAATCAATAGATTGTTATCAGATGTATTGGGCTAATAAAGGACTTATGAACTGGATCTGGACTGGGATGGGATGTCTCTTCAGTTTACAATTGCTCCTTTATGTAAAACTCTTTCTTAAATACAGAGAAGTGTCTATGAATTTTATTTCTCTAGTCTACCCAGACTAACACATCGACTCAAACAGGCATATTAGCACATCACTTACCTGTGTACTCAAGCTGTTGGACTTTGGATTCTCAGGCTTTCCAAGATAAACTGAACCCTGTCGTCTAAACAGTGATAACATAAATCACTGTACAGAAAGGCAGAATGTGCTATGTGCTCCAGCAAAAGCGCAGAGCATACTCTGGACTGAAGGGTGGGAGGGCAGCCCAGTAATTGAGAAAGTACATTCTGAGTTCAACTCACTGTCTCGCTCTTTATCGGCTGGATGAAGTTTCATTTTCTAATACACAATATGAAAGTACCTTGAGTGACTGCTGAAAGGAAAGGTTGTGAGAGTTCAGTGAGTCAGCACATCACAGAAGGCTTATCATGTTGCTGTCTTGTTCTTTCAGTCAATGCTGGCCCCTGGCACCTTTGTGTGTTATAGAAGTGGGCTGTTCCCTGGGAGCATCTTTTCATGGAAGCAGATCTCCAGGACCTTTCTTCTCCACTGACACAGGGTGAATTTCAAATGCCAAACTTTCTCTTACTGTTTGAGTGCAATCGTTTGTGCCATCCATCATACTTGGTACATGTTCAATGGATTAGCTTTTATTCTTTTGGTTCCTATTTTGTGCCTAGTATAATTTCAACTGGCTAATAGTTATATTATTATAGGTATTCATCTACGGCATAGATAATATAATAGATTAGTTCTATATGATATATTATTATATAGCTGTATGCCATGAGAGTTAATATAATTATAAGATAAATTAGCATAACACCAATAGTATAATAATACTATTCATGACATGGTAAGTGCTTCGTGGAAATTTTGAAACATGAGTTAAGTCTTGAAGAATGGGTAGCCTTTACGCAATACAGGAAGATGCAGTCTCGAAGGAATGAAAACAGGGATTTTTATCCTGATGCTTTTCAAGTTTCTTGTCATTTATAAGTTTCTTATTCTCCAGTGAGCAGGGCCACGAGCAGAAGGCTTAGTTACTAAAGAGTTAATGAAGATGGGGCCTGGAACTGAGCATTGTCAGGGGTGAAGGAGACAAAGGACTGCATGTTCAGCAGGGATTAACCCAGGTCTTCATTTCCCCATATTTTTCCTGCTGGAGCCAACCTGAAATCCCACAAGAGTATGGAGGGCATTGCTGATCAGAACACTCAACACACCATAAATATTCAATTCACAATTACTATATTATTAGTATTTATGTTGAAAACAAATTCCCCTTTGGGACTCCTTCTCAACTCCATTGGCACCTGGTGAGTTCTTTAATATTTAAATTCCTCCATCTTCAAAGATCCACATCAGAGTCTTTCCTGGGGCTGAGGACTGAATGTACTCACACCTGGGAATTTCCCTTGTGGCCAGAAACCCGAAGAGGGGAGCATTTCATGCATAAAAGAAATCTTAACAGAAGACAGTAAAACCAAAGGGGAGGGGTGATCTTAAGGTCTAGACACCACACAAGAAGATTTGAATTAGCGCCCCTCCCCTCCTCTGCCCACAGCCCCATTAGAAGTCTATAAGACACAGTCTCTCTCTTTCTCCTCTCCTCTCCTCCCCTCTCCTCCCCTCTCCTCCCCTCCCCTTCTGTCTCTCTCTCTGTCTCTCAAGGCTACAATAAATCAGGCTAAGTTCAAACTGACCTCTCAGAAAATTTTTCCTGAATTTGTTTTTAAAATAAATATGGGGTAGCTACCTGCAAACTTCAATGAGCACAAGAACCACCAAAGAACATGCTGAAACTCCATATTTTGGCCTCTAGAGTTCTTGATCCCATCAGTTTAGGATGGAACCCTGAAATCTTATTTCAACAAGCACCCACGCTATTCTGTTTGTTTGGGGGGGGGGGTTGGGTTTTTTTGGAGGGGGGCATCACTGCCTCTGGTGGTTGTGAGTACTACCCAGTGCTGCTCCTGAGAACCGCTGCTGGATTTGAACCACCAAGCCCGCAGGCTGCAGTCCCACACTCAACCACTTATGCCACCGGGGCTCAGCCCAACACCCACGTTATTCTGATACATGAGTTCTTTGAAGTGTTCTTTGAATGCCGCTGTACATTTGATGACATAAATATTTTTTTCTGTACTATTCATTTTGGAGGTAGCTCGTCTCAATTTGTCCTTGTTGTTTCACTGAGCCTAATATTTGCACATGTTTTGGGCTTGTTTGCTTTTCACTTTTGGTAAGTATTCCTTCTCAGTGAGAAGGGGGTGGGGGCCAAACTAGTGAGAGTATGTTATCCTGGTTAGACTTCAGCTAGAAGACAACAGAGAAAACCAAAAATGTTTCCTTTTGAGGGTTTTCCCCTCCAAAGGCAGGTCAAGGGAACTTGATCTATTGGGCGTTGTCCTTACCCAGTTACGTGGGTTATGTGGTCAGCTTGCACACAGGATATAAGACCACGAAGCAGTGTGTGCAGAGGAGATTCCAGGGCTTAGAGTTGCCATTTGTAAAGGCTACGTGCATGAGTGAAGCAACCAGAGAGACCCAGACACCTGGTGAAGAGGCAAATGCCTGCTCTAGTTCTGCCATCCTGAAGTTTAGCCTTTTGTAACTACTGGTGGAAAGACCCAGGTGCCCATTCTGAGGAAAGAAACTTGACAGCATGAATCACAATGTCCTTTGGGCCCTCTCTACACATGCAGTTGAAAGAATTTAGCTCCCAGATGAAGTGGCAGGAGACAATGGAAGGGTCCTGGTTACCTGGACCAGGCAAGTCTCTTGGAAAGGATCCTGGCCACCAGTCACAGATGCTTAGTGAAGGAAAGGATCGTGATGGGAAAGGAAATGTGAAAGAACTTTTGCTGAGGACCAGCAACACATGTGTTCATCCAATATGTGAAGACAAAAATATGTTCTTATCTGCTAAAGTTGTCAGGAGTTTTGAAACAGCAGCTAACACCCCAGCTCTATGACTAATGGCTGGCCCCCATGGTTAACACTTTGGGATTTCAGTTTCTCTTCTTTTCTCTAGAGGAGCCCTGGTATTGCAGCGGGTTAATATTGGGCAGCTAACCACAAAGTCAGTGGTTCAAGCTCACCGTGTTCTCCGTCGGAAAAAGAGTTGCTGTCTCAGAAACCGTCAGGAGCCATTCTGCTCTGTCAGGCAGGATCTCTGTGAGATGCAATAGACTTGATACCAGTGAGTTGTTTGGGTGTTTGGGGTTTTTTGTTTTTTTTTTTGTCATTTTGGTTTATGCTGAAGAGATTGCTTAGAAACAACTACAATGATCTTTAGAATTAAAGTTGGTGTTCTGTTGTTGTGTCACTAACTGCCCCAAAAGTTTATGGTTGAGAGCAAACATTTTATTTTGCTCCGAATTTTCAATGTTCCTAAGGAACTTAGGAAGGGTTCAGCCAACTGATTCATTCCTAGTCCTTTTTATGCCAGCCAACATTGGCTATGATCTGAAAGCTCAGGAGTTTTGTACCATCAGCTACTTCTTGGGAGAAAAATGAGGCTTTATTCTCCCAGAAACCCTCAGAACCTCACAGGCGCAGTTCTACCCTATCCTATAGGGCCCCTCTGAGTTGGCATTGACTCAATGGCTGTGAGTTTTTTAGGTTCTAGAGGTTTGAGCTGGTTTATTCCCTCACATAACAGATGCTTTAATTTTTTCATCTCCTCCCACCTGGCAACTCGTCCTTAGGGTAAAGTGACCAGACGTCCCACTTTTTAACAATTTAACAATGTCCTGTGGCATTTAAAAATGAAAATAAATATATTATGATACTGTTTTTTCATTCTATGAAAATGTTTGTTGCTCCATATAGACCAAATTTTTAATCAAGAACACCGCCTGCCCTCCCCCCTGCCTCCCCCTCTGGTCAATGGTGTCCTGCTTAAAATCTGGTCACTTCACCTTAGGGCCCACTCACATCTAGAGTTTCTCACAACAGATCAACTCCAGGGTAGGCAGACTTCTTACATGGAGGCTCAATGCTCCAGAAGACCCAGGCATGACTTGCTAGTCCTCTTCAAGTCTAGGTAGGCCTAGCACGGTTATCAAGTCACAAATCAAACTAGATTCAAGTGCAGAGAAACTGGAATCCCAGGAGAGTGTCATAAAATCCCCAATCATCTGCAAACAAACAAAGCAAACCCGTTGCAGTTGAGTAGATGCCAACATGAGGCTGCTAAATGTGTGTTGGGGTAGAACTGTCCAGAGTAAGGTTCTCAGAGGCTTTGACCTTCCAGAAGTAGATCACCGGGGCTTCTTCTGAGGACTTGAACCCACAGCCTTTCAGTTAATAGCTGGGTGACTAACCTTTTATCTCACCAAGATATTAGTCTGCAACAGTCAGTATTCAAACGGAAACTAGAAAATTAATTTCTAAGGTGATCAAAGCTATCTGAAACCAGTGGTGTTTTAAAGCTTTCTAGTGTGGCTAAATGTTTATAATCCAAACTGGCCATTTCAATACGCACAACTCAATGATGGTCATTATAGTTCCCCCTTCCTTCTCCCACTCTCCCACTCTCGTGAATCCTTGATCAATTATTTATTATTATTTACTGTTATTGTTTTGTATCTTACCTTGTCTATTGTCTCCCATCACTCGCATTCCCATGATTCATCCTCCTTGGCGAGAATGTGGTGGGGAGGGCGGTTATATATTCAACCTTGTGATCAGTATTCCCTTTCTCCCCCTCCTCTTTACCTCCCTCTACTCTCATAGTATATCACTATTCCCACTACTGTTCTGAGGAGTTTATCTGTCCTGGATTCCATGTATGTACTCTGGTCTAGCCAGGTTTGTAGGGTAGAATTGGGTCATGATAGTGGGGGGTGGGGAGTGGGGGATGGACATTCAGGAACTAGAGGAAGGATGTGCGTTCTATCAGTGCTATACTGCTCTCCGGCTGTTTTGTCCCTTCTTTGTGACCCTTGTGTGAGGGTATGTCCAATTGTCTACAGATGGGCTTTGGGTTTTCATTTGGGCTCACTTCATTCACATGATATAGTTGCTTGTTTTGGACCTTTTGATACCTGAAACCTGATCCTATGGGTACCTCATGATCACACAAGCTGGTGTGCTTCTTCCATGTGGGCTTTGTTGCCTCCCTGCTACATGGCTGCTTGTTTGACTTCAAGCCTTTAAGACCCCAGATGTTATATCTTTTGATAGCCAGGCACCATCTGTTTTCTTCACCACATTTGCTTATGCATCTACTTTGTCTTCAGCAATCATGTTGGGAAGGTGAATATCAAAGAATGTCATTAGACATTAGAACCAAGTGTTCTTGTGTTAAGGGAAGCGTTGAGTAGAGACCCAAAGTCCATCTGCTATCTTAATACTTAGCATATAAATATATGCACATGGATCCTTACACCTATCATTATAAATTAATATATTTATATAAATACATGCCTACTTATACCTCTATAAATAGCTTTGGTAGCTTAGTTCTTTCCTCTATTTCCTTTCTCATTTCTCTTGTCCCACTGTCAAGCTCATCCTTCATTCACCTCTCAGTAATTCCTCTCAGATAAATTACTCTTGATCAAACACTATGAGGCATGCTACACCCTCATCACCATCAACTTTAGATCTCTTGTTTTTCCCTTGTCACTTAGTTGGCTCTCCACTCCTCCTCCCCGCTTCCTCCTCTCCCAAGTTCCCACTGGTCCCGTTGTTTTCTCCTCAGAGTTGTTTATCCTGCCTATCTTATATAGATAGACATAGAGCAAAAGAAAAGAGAAACAAAACAAAGCAAACAGCCTATAAATAATTTCAGGTCTGTCTACTGCCCCTTATGAATGTTTTCCCATTGAGACTGATGAGGTGCCAAATCCTGCCCTTGAGTCAAAAGTCTATTTTCAGGATTCCTCAGGTACTGTGTTACTTTGATCCCCTTGCTGCCCTGTTGCACTCTGTTCCTGTTTCACTCTACTATGCGGAGAGGAACAGACAGGGCACACTTTCTGCACTGGGTCCCCGGTGCTGGGGATCATTTTTTTAATTTATTTTTATTTGGGGGGATCATTTTTAATAAGTCAGATTATACACTGTTTATCCTTTTGTATCTCAGCCCCTTTACTCATGATGTTTACAACATATTTTCAAGGTTCATCCACATCAAGGCATATAAGTGGACTGGGATTTTGAATTTTTTTGGGTGTTGTTGCTTTTTTTAAATCAGTGTTTTGTTTGTTTGTTTGTTTGTTTTATGTTCACTAACAGACACCTTAAAACTTTGGATATCCAATGATTTCCCTATGACCACTTCTCTCATAGACAAGAAGTTGAATATGGTGAAAGACAAAAGACATGAAGACACTGGAGACAGACCAAAAAGTGGTCTTTAAATGGAAAGTGATCACTGTAAAAAAACAAACAAACTCATTTTTAGTGTAATTGACTATTATCTTTGAAAATGCTGAGTCCTTGGCTGTTTCAGAAAAGAGCAGCACTGGGGAGTACTAATATGTTCCCAGTAATTCAATCTACAAAACATTGTGACTCCAGCTACTTCAGGAGATAAGCTCACTGTTCAGTTCTCTGCGTATAGGACTTAGAGTGGCACAGATGCCCCCGTTGCGGCCTACAAACAGACAGTCCTTTGTTTCTCTGGTTGCAGCAAATTCTTTACCATGAATAATCTAGTGCACCAAATGCCCCTTTAATTTCTTCTCAGTCCTTGAAAGTAGTTGAACTTGAGAGTGAGAAGAAACCAGTACTCAACAGGGCATCTAGAGATCTCTCTTTAAATATTGCTGGGGAGAAGACAGAGAGGCGCCTTTTGTCCTGAGAATACCATAAAAGCAAGAAATAAATGAAACTTGGGTATGAACAAAAAGGGCAATAGAAGGAGGAAACAGGACGGGAGGGGGTGTGGTGCCTGGTGCTTGGAGTTACCTGGTCTGGATTAGTATTTACACACCATCCCTTTTCAGCCATAGCACTTCAGATAAACTCATGAACTTTTAAATCTCAATATTCTTGTGAGTAAAGAAAAGACCACAGCGGCACATCTGCTGCAGTGGGTATATGATAAAGGGTTGGATGAGATGATTTCTGCCAAGTACTCAGTAAGTATTTGATTCCTGCTATTATGATGACTATACCATGCATACTGTCATATATGCTCAAACATTTTCTTCAGAGTTCAAGGTAGGGATAATCAATTGGCATCCAATTGAATCTGATTCATAGAGATCCATTGCAGGGTTCCTGAGGCTGTAAATCTTTACAAAAGCCCTATGATGCACAGCTCTATTTGCACACATAGTGTCACCATGAATTGGAAGCCACGCAATGCTGATTAACAGTACCACAGGACCTGCCGAGTCTTGTCGCCTGCCTTCCAGTCATCACCAAGTTCCAATCTTCCATGGCTTGTCTAGGCACTAGAGAGTAGCAAGAGCAAGGACAAACATCTCACATACTGCTGGATTTAAGTGTGTGTGTGTGTGCGCGCGCGCGCGCGTGTATTGCTCTTATCAGGTGCCATCAAGTTGTTCCAAATCAGGGCCTGAGTACAACACAATTCAACGTTGCCTGCTCCTGCACCATCCTCCCAATTACTATGTTTGATCCCAGTGTTATAGTCAACTAGTCAAGCTCTCTCCTTGAGAGTCTTCCTCTTCCCCGCAGACCCTCTCTATCTATTTATTGCTCTGTGCAGAAAGCAGTTACAACCCTTTATCCCTGTGACTTGAGTTGCACTAACTTTGAAAAATTGAGGGTTTTGCTTATATCTATTGGTTTCATCTCTTGTTCTGCTTTGCTTGGTTTGGTTGGTTTTTTAAATTAGGTTTTCGTTTTTCTCTTCCTTTCACCCCATGTCTATCTATATAAGATGGGCAGAACAAAATTCCCGAGGAGAAAACTATGGGACTGACAGGTCTGAGGGACATGGGAAAAGGAAGGGGGCTTGGTGGGGAAATCGAGATCTAACAAACTCAGAGGGAAGGGAAAAACAAAATATCTAAAATTGATGATGAGGAAAGTGCATAATGTTGGGTGGGGCTTGATCACAAGCTATGTATCAGAGAGGAAATACTGAGCACCAAATGGAAGGTGAGCATGATAGTGGGATAGGAGGAAGGTGGAAAGAAATAGAGGAAAGAACTAAGAGGCCAAAACTATTTATAGAGGTAAGGGTATGAGCATGTATATATGTAAAACTCTTAATTTATAATGAAAGGGATGGAGGCCAATGTATTTCTATGTGACAAATTTATACAAACTTTGGGCCTCTCTACTCAAGGCCTCCCTTAACACAAGAACACTTGTGTTAACCTGGCATTCTTTGATACTCACCTTCTTGACAGGATAGCTAAAAACAAAATGGGTACATAAGCAAATGTGGTGAAGAGAGCACATGGTGCCTGATTATCAAAAGAGATAGTGTCTGGGTTCTTAAAGACTTGCAGTCAAACAAGTGGCCCTCTAGCAGGGCAACAACAAAACCCACATGGAAGAAGCATACCAGTCTGTCTGATCATGAGGTGTCAACAGGATCAGGGAGCAGGTGTCGCGCGCCCCTCGCCGAGACGGATCAGGTCAGGAACACGCAACACACGTCGCAATAAATGGCTAGGACTCTTCTGATGGCGATCACAGCAAAGTTTATTGAAACTGCCTCCAAGCCGGAGGTCAGCGAAGGAAGACCCGGAATAAGCTTAGCCTGGGGCTTAAATACCCTGCTCATAGGCGTGGCTCTTCAGGAGTGGTGCAGAGGCTCTATTGCGTCACAGGTAGCTCCCGCGCAGGCGCGGTGCATCTTGTTTACAACTCTCAAGCCATGGCTCGGGCGTGGTCCGGCGCCATCTTGTAATGGCGTCCACAGCAGGTATCAAAAAATCCAAAACAAGCAACTATATTGATGTGAAAGAGGAGGGATGGAGTGGAGACCAAAAGCCCATCTATAGATAATTGAACACCCCCACCCACCACACCTACCCCCATAGAATTGGCATAAAAAGGGATGATTACAACCAAGGTGTAATACAGCACCCACAAATCACATCTCATTCCTCTAGTTCCTGAATATTTCCTCAGCCCCACTACCATGACCAAGTTCTACCTTATAAATCTGGCTCAACCAGAGAACACACATTGGTATAAATAAGACCTCTTAACTCAGGGAATTCAGGAAAAATAAACCCCTTAGGAAATGTAATGGGAATAGCAGTATCATGAAGATAAGGGGAGGATCAGGGAAGGGGAAGGGTGAGAAAACAGAAGTCCAACACAAGATTGGCTATATGGTCCCCTTATCCCCCATGAAGGGGATGAATAATGGAAATGTGGGTGAAGGGAGACAGTATCAGATACGAAATAATAATAGCAACAATATGTAATTGATCAAGGAGATGGAGAGGGGAAAAAGAGGAACTTATATCAGGGCTCAGCAGAAAATGGAAATTATGATGGCAACGTATGTACAATATGCTCTATACAATTGATGTATGGAATGTTCTGAATTGTAAGAGAACCCAATAAAATGATTAAATAAATACATAATAGCAAGGACGATACCAATAAAATAGTTATTTATATTAAAGAAAAAACCATAAGATCCAAATCATGTAGTTTAAAATCAATTTCAATGTATTTTATCCCATTATTTGCACAAGAACTCTGTATCTGAGATTGCTTTCCTTTTTAATATTCCTTTTATGTCTCAAAATTATCTCCTCTTATGTTAGGAAAAAAAGGAACTACAGAGTAAGTAAGTTGGGCAAGAAGGTAACTATGGCACTGGATGCCTACACAGAGCTGCAGAGACAATGGGGAGCCAACACCCAGGGGGTCTCTGTGACTAGTTCCCTCAGGTGTGCCTGACCATTATCGCATACTGCTGAGGATTCTCCCCACCACCCCTGGCCCCACCTCCAAGAACGTATTGATGGTGTGAGTATTGGGGGCAGCAATTAAGTTAAAGAAGGAGGAGGAAGAGGAGGAGATGAAGGAAAGGACAGAAGGGAGGGAGGGAGGGAGGGAAGGGATGAAAGTAGATTTCCAATACTACTTTATAAGAAAACAAATACTCTTTATATCCCAAAGCCAACACCCCCATTTTTGCTGTTTATTACATTGCTGCTGGTTTTTAAAGATAAATACATTTTAAAGAAGATAATACATAAATAAGCATGGTTGTCTTGATCCTCAAACCCTTGCATGTCTGAAAATCCCCTTGAGAGTTTTAACAATCCAGATTCTAAGACAGTATGCCAGGAGCACAGTTGAGGTGTATCCAGTTTTTAAAATCCTGCCATCAAGTAGATGCTGACTGACAGTGATCCTATAGGACCGAGTAGAACTGCCTCTATGAGTTTCCGACTGTAACCCTGTGTTTCTTTTGCAAAGTGGCTAGTGATTTCACCCTGTTGACCTTTCGGGTAGCAGCTGAATGCACAACTACTATGCCACCAAGTCTCAAGTAACAGAAAATATTTGCTTCTCTCTGGCCCCATCATTCTGTTGTGAGTCTCAGGTTAGAGAAAGAGTTCTTTTAGTTTTTAGAGAAGCAGGTTGGAGACATTCTATGTCAGAATGGACTCAGAATGAGTTTTGTTTTGATTGCTCCAAGAAAAAGTACAAAACCCTGGATATTTCTAGATAAGCGACTCTCAATTATAAGAGTTTGCCCTTCAGGTGTGGAAAAGTCTAGAGATGTTTTTGGTTATTGTAATCCATGTGTGGGGAAGAGTGCTACTCATCTGGTGGGAAAGGACAATGAATGATACCTTAAGCATCCTACAACACACAAAAAAGCACACACACACAGAGACACACCACAAAGCCCGTAAAGCATTATTCAACACAAAATGTTAATGGTACCAAGGTTGAGAAACCCTGCTCTAGACCCAGCTGTTCTTTTTGAGGAACTTGGAGAATTTACATCCTTTCTCCTTGTGCTCATAAGGTACATTTAGTCCAGATGGTGAAGGATCTTGAATGCCATTCCTAGGTGTGTAGATTCTGTTCCATATTTAGTAAGCTCAGAAAAATCAGGAAAAGATTGTGTACTAAGAAAACCATTAGCCCAGAGGAAGCTAAGCAATGAAAGCACAATAAAAAGAAAGAGCTCTTAATAGACACATGCATACTGAATCCATATCGATCCATGTCATGTGGCTATACAATTCCAGTGAATTCACTTCAGCAAGTTATTAATTTAGCACAAACTTGTTATAGGGTGTGGCCAATAAATTTAAAACAGCACAGCCCCTGTCCTCAAAGAAATTATGTGCTATTACTGTAGATCATGACTACCCCACGACCTGTGAATAAGATAGGAATGAACGAACATAAAGTAGGAGCACATGAGATAAGCGCAAACAGAAGAGAATTCCCAGTTCTCCGTTGGAGAGTGAGCAAACATGTGTGATACTTAAATTTGGTCTAAAAGATTGACAGAAGACAGGAAAATATAGCTATCCAAGCAAAGCTATTCAGGGTGGTATGGGTGTGGGTGGGAGGGTGGGGCTGGCCCCTGAACAATGAGTTGGAAGGTTTTGCTGGTAAATAAGAGAGAAGTAAGGTTGGCCCAGGATAGGCAGATTTTTGACAGCTTGGATAGCGTGTTTGGACAGTGTTTTGTGGGTAACAAGGGGCCACACAGCTCCTCAGAACCAAGCAGCATTAATCCCTAAAGCCCTAAAGAGACCTTGGGCAAAGTTAAGACATGTCAGCTTCCCCAGAAATAGAGCTCCTCATCTTTCCCTTCTGCTCAACCTTCTTTTTCTCCCTGTAGACTTGGCTCTCCGGGAGGTTTGTGGAAGATTGTGCTGGTGAGGTGCGCTTGGCTGTTTGCAGATCATAGTGGGAAGTTAGGAGAATCACGTCTACCTCATACATAAATAACAAACTAGTCATGATGGAGTCAGGTTCCTGGGTCTCATTAAGTCTAGGAGCCCATACCAGTGGTTCCAACCTGTGGCTCACAACCTCTTTGGGGATCAAATGACTCTTTCACAGGAGTCCCCTTATTCATGACAATAGCAAAATTACAGTTAGGAAGTAGCAACGAAAATAATTTTATGGATGGAGCATCAGCACAACATGAGTAAGTGTATTAAAGGACCACAGCATTAGAAAGGTTGAGAAATGCTGCCCTACACTATTTCTCCTTTCCAAAACCAGGACTTTGTTTTCACATAAGGGATATAGATATATTGTGGCCATGTTTTTTAACTGAGGCAGCTCATGGTAACCCCAGGAAAATGAAGACTAGTTTTTGATTGTTTCTTTCAATAAGGTGGTTCTGCCTAAGCCACCTTCCATCTTTGACATGCTTTAGTAATTGTGTAAATAGAAGTATAAAGTAAAAGACAGATTCCACATAAATATGAAATTTGTATTATAGAATATAGCAAAAAGGAGACAGCTGAACATACACAGGAGGACTCCTCTTAGAAAATGATTTTCAAGCTAAGTGAATTGAACATCCCACGCCCGAGGTGCTACAGGAATAAGCAAGGAGAAGGGAAGAGGGGGCGGCAGAGCCCCCTGGTACCATCTCACACTCAGCACCTTTGCCGCAACCTCTGACCCACCACCTCAGGGTCACACCCCAGCCAGCATCCTTGGGCTCAGTGCCTTCCTCAAAGTCCACACAACCCACAGGAGCAGCAACTCAAGTAGTATCACTTCAGGGCTTGGCATGCAACCCAGAGTGTGTGTCACCCAGACAGCCCAGCCATCCACTCAGGCCCAATATGGCTCAGTCCCCAACCCAGAGCCCTTGCAGTCTGCTGATAGAGCAAGGCTCCTTGCTCTCTGTGCTTCTGGGCCAAGTGAATAACTTACACGGAGTATCCCCCTACCTCTTTCTCTCTCTCTTTTTCCCCTTTGTCCTTTACTTGTTTTTTCTAAACATTAATTTCCCCTTTTTATTTTTCACTTTTCCTTGTTTTTTTATCCCAAACTGCATCTGTCTTTTTCTTTTACTTCATTTTATTTCAAATATTTTTCCCTCTTTCCCTCTTCTTCCCTTTTAATTTTTTTCTTCTTTTTTCTCCCTCCCTTTCCTTATTCTTTCTTCTTCCTTCTGGGTTGTGGTTTCTATTATTCCTTCCCAGCACCCCTTGACAGAAACAATGACTCTCACATGGCCCAGCAATATTTCCAACCCTAAAAGCTGCATCATAATGTCACAGAAGTAATAGTACACCATGGTCCATACACAAAGAAATCAAGAAAAGAAGGCACAAACAGATGAGCAACATCAGATCCAAGGACATTTTCTGAAGACAAAAATACTCTGGAACTACCAGAAAGACAATTTAGAAGAATGATATTTGGTTACTTTCAACAGATGGAACAAGAGCTCAAGAGAACAAAGAACTAGGAAAACTAGAACCTTACATAAAAAATACCAAACCAAAATAAGATGATGACTACTAAGGTAACAAAATTACATGACTTTAAAAGAAAAAGGGAATTGAATTAAAGAGATGGTAAGCTGATTTAGTGAACTTGAAGACAGCATTCTCAATTCCAATCTATGAAAACAATCAACCAAAGAAGCAAAGGCACTGGAAGAAAATCTAAGTATTATATGGGACACTATTAAGAAGAATAACTTATGCCTCATCAGAATTCAAAAATGGAGAGAAACAAAACAATCTACAGAGAAAATAGTACAAGAAATCCTGGAAGAAAATGTCCCTAACAACATAAAAGAGGAGAAAATAATTATCTAGGAAACTGAGAAAACCCCAAACAGGATATACTCCCAAAGAAAAACATGATGATACATTGTAGACAAATTTTCTAGTATCCAGGAACAAGAGCAGTCACCTACAATTAAAAACCAATAAAAATAAACTCGGATTTCTCAACAGAAAGCATGCAGGCAGAAGGACAATGTGCTGATGTATATAAAGCCCTAAAGGAAAAAACCCAGCAAAATCAACATTAAAATATAAAGAAGTAGGGCTGAGCCCCGGTGGCGTAAGTGGTTGAGTGTTGGACAGCAACCCGCGTGCTTGGCAGTTCAAATCCAGCGGCAACTCTCAGGAGTGACACTGGGTAGCACCCACGACCACCAGAGGCAGTGATGCCCACAAAAAAAAAAAAAAAATATATATATATATATATATATATATATATATATAAAGAAGTAAAAGTATTTACAGACAAGGAAAAAATAAAAAGAATTTGTGAAAACAAAGCCAACATTATATAAAATACTAAGAAGGGTTTCTCTGGATAGCTACTCAAAAAGCCTGAGATGAAAATACAAGACAACTCCATACAGAAATCAACAATTTCCAAAATACATGCACACACAAATACATCAAAACTGCAACAACAAATCTATGAATATCAATTACACTGAATTTAAATGGATTAAATACACCAGTCAAAATACGGAGATTAGCAGATTGAGTAAGAAAATAAGAGGCTGGTTACATCAATATGCTACTTACAAGAAATACACTTTAGATACAAAGACAAACAGACTAAACATCAATGGATGGTTAAAAAAAATACCAAGCTAATGGTAAGCAAAACTCTGAAAGCAAGCATGAATAAATTGAAAAACATATCGGTATTCTACACTCCATTTTCTTAGACAATAAAGCAATAAAGGTATAAATAAGCATTAGGAAGAGAAAGGGCAGAAAAATTTAAAAATATGGAAACTGAATGGCATTGATTTAAAAATACTGTGTAATTGATAAAAGAAGGAATGAAGTAAAAAAAAAGTTCCTTGAAACAAAGAGATAACAATACATGTACACGTGAACAAAAGAAAAGAAAATCCAAAGTAAGACTTTACCCAGCATCTTCAACAAGAACAAGAGCAACAAAATAAACCTTCAAGCAACAGGAAAAGGAAATCATAAAGATTGGAGCAGAAATATTTAAAAATTATAGAAACAAATCAGTTAGGCAGGAAGTTGGATCTTTGAAAAGATTAGCAAAATTGATGTCACTAGAAAACTTAACAAAGGAAATTAAAGAGAAGAGACAAATACCAAGAAAATGAAATGAAAGGATTGACATCACATAGATCCAAGTGAAACAATGATAATAACCATTGAGTTCTACAAAAGACTGTACTGAAACAAATGTTAAAATGTAGAAGCAATGGAAATTTTTCTAGAAATGAACTCTGTACCCAAATTAACATAAACTGAGGTAGAAACCCTCAACAAAACCACAACAAAAGAAGAAATCAATCATATCATTAAAAAATTTCCCAAATCAATAGCAACAAAAAAAGGCCAGAACTAGAAGAATTCACTAAGGAACTCTACCAATCATTCAAGAAAAGGTAGCACCAATTCTACAGAAACAATTCAAGAATGCAAAAACACAGCATAGCACATGCCTAAACTCATTTTATGAAGTGAGCATAACCTTGACCCTAAAACTGCCATAGAAAATGATATCGTGCGGCTTCAAACAATTGGCAGTAGAAATTCCATACAATGCAGTGGTTCCTCTACTCAGTATATACCCTAAAAAACTAAAAATCTCACATGGTCAGACATATGCCCACCCATATTCATCCCAGTACTATTCACAATGACAAGAATATGGAAACAGCCTAAGTATCCATTAGTCACAGAATGGATAAAGAAACTCTGACACATACACACATTGGAATACTATCTATGCATCGCTAAAATACAGGGATGAAAACATGAAGTGCCTCATGACATTGATAGAGCTGGAGAATATTATGCTGAATACAAGTAGCCAACCACAAAAACATAAATATTATATGAAACACTAATATGTGGAAGAACCAAGATAAAAATTCTCATAGCAAAGAGAAGGTAGGAGGTTGCCAAAGGATAGAAGAGTGGAGTAGGGAATGGGGAGGAGGACAAATGGCATGGGCTGTTGACTTAGGGGAAATGGAGGATAATGGTCCATGAGGTAGGGGAGGAGAGTGGGAGGGGTCTTCTACTAGAGCATATGATTGGTGGGTGGACTATTGAATGCAAAGTTAATGATCTGCATGTAAACCACCATCTAATTTAAAGTTAAAAAAAAGAAAAAGTTTTTATTTTTAATAGTGCAAAGAATAATGTCCTTCTGGGTACAGAGAGCAGATGAAACTTTTCATGAAGTCTGAACAATCTAGGGAGAGCCATGTTTCCCAAATGTTGTCCCATGAGACTTACTCAAGCTCCCTGAGATGACCTCATCTGTTTCACACACATGACTACACCATCAAGCAAGTTTGAGAAATGTCTAATAAGACTTAATACACTCTATAGTCTCCAGTGAATCTTTTTAATTCTTCAGCATCACATGAAATGCTCTGAAAATTGAAGGGAAAATTATATTTGACGTTGAGCAATTGAGATTTTCCAAATGATTTTATTTGGGGACCTTTTAAAAATAATAATGAAACAAAACAGCAACCTGTGATTCCCAAGTACCTATGTGTCTAACAAGAAGTCCTGGTGGCACAGAAGTTAGGCATTTGGTTGCTGACTGGAAGGCCAGCAGCTTGAATGCAACACCTGTTCTACAGAAGAAAGGTGTGCTCATGTGCTCCACTAAAAGCCAACATCCCTGGAACCCCAATGCAGCAATTCTAGCTTAATCTGTAAAGTGCCGGGTCAGAATGGTTTCATCAGCATTGGGCTTATGCATTTTACAAGAAAGTGCCATATTCCAGACATTTTTTCTTTTCTCTTTTTAAAAAATATCATTTTATTGGGGGTTCATACAAGCAAGGTATTGTTTCAAGACACTTTACAAAAGACTAATTCATTTAATAGTTACAACGTGAGCTAAATGTTATTTCTTTTATTATGTAGATGAGAACATTGAGGCCCACGCCATTGAGTTTGAGCTTTTAACCAATACATGGAACATGGCATGGAAAACTCTGACTCACAGGGGCTCCAATGGAATTCTGATTATTTTTCTTGAGAAAGCCTCACATCTTCTCATACTATTTGTTGTTAAGTGAGATTAAGTCCATTTCAAGTGACTCCACGTAACAGAGTAGACCTGCACCATATTGTTTTTTAGGTTGTAAACTTTACAGGAGCACCTCATCTAAGCTTCTTTTGAAGGGGTCTTGGAAGGTGAGGGCATAGGGGTGGTTGAAAGTCTACTTTGCAGTGAACAGTCAAACATTTAACTTTTGTGCCACCTGGGCCAGTTTTACTGATCTTAGGTGAGTGAAATCGCTCTAGTGAATGTCCCCTCCACTCTCTGATCATATCTATTCAGTACTCCTCTCGTATCTATCTGTATGTTGTAGTTTTGGTAAACTATCATAATGGGCCAAAGATGCAGTGAAGTGGGGCCTCCGATGAGGGCAACCAGCAAATCATAACCCCCCTGTACAAACAAGGCCTGCTTGTGAATCATGCCTCCACTTTGCTGGTCAACGGGGAGGTAATGGAGGGAGGGCAGGCAAACTTAGAGATTGCTCCCAGGCTCTCTTTTTCTTGGCTAAGTTTCTGTAATGGACCTGAGGCAGAGAAAGAAAAGCCATCCAACAGTAGCAACAAATCAAAGGGCAGTGGAGCCAGAGTCAAATTTGACTTTTCACATGGCTTGTAAGACCATCAACCATACCTCTCATTTTACACACAAGGAAGTTCAATTGGAACTCAGCAAGGTGATGTATTGTGTTAAGGGACTCACCATTAAAATGAGACTGCAGTTTCCTCATCTAGGACTTTTCCCTTCATTGTCACTTTGCAGAGGGCTATGGATGACAACGAAAACCCAATATTCATTTGTAGAGTTGCCACGTAGCTTACGCCTCCTGTGAATCTCCTCTGGCCGTGGTCCAGAAAACCAACGAGCCCTGCTATCAAACAGAGAGCATTGTCAAGTTGATTATAGCATAGGCAGTTAAGTTAAAATATAGTATCATTTGACCTCCTTTTTGGTCCATTTAAAAGTTGTTTAAAAGTTGTTTCCATTTTCAATATTTTCTGCTTTCTTTTTGGTTGAGATCTTTCTATGTTTTGTCTTGGCATTAGTGTTGGTCTTTGTTTTGCTTTGTTTGCTTGCTTGTTTCTATTTGTGCTTTGTATGATTTTCTGTCTATGAAATCCAGAATAGGTAGATCTAGAGAGACAGCAACTGGGTTGATAACTGTCTAGAGTAGCAGTTCTCAACCCTTTGGAAATGGAACAACCCTTTAATGGGGTTCATTAACCCCTGACTCATAACAGTAGCAAAATTACAGTTATAAAGTAGCAATGAAACAATTTTATGGTTGGGGTCACCACAACGTGAGGAACTATATTAAAGGGTATATTAAAGCAGTAGGAAGCTTGAGAAGCGCTAGCCTAGAGACATGTCAGGGGAGAATGGGAAAAGATAGGGAGTTAACGATAATGGGTAGGAGAAAAAAAAGTTCTGAAATTTATTGTTGTAAAGATTGCACAAATCTTCTTAATATGATTAGATGATTAAATTCTGTAAGATGTGATGTATAAGACTGTTTTTTAAAAATCCATCTCTTCCCCAAAACATGGCCTAGTTAGCTTACCATTGTGCCCTTCAACCTCTGTACTTGATTTTCCAGTGAGGAAACATGATGTCCTTTTCTTCAGAACACAGTGCCTTTCATCTTACAGAACTCCTGGGACTAAGACTTGAAAACACAGTGCAGGCTGTTTGTTATTCCTTCATTTCTCCACAATACTCCTATTTCACATTGGCCATGCACTCCTCTGGAGAAGGAAGCTGCTGAGTTGATGGACGATAAAGAGATGAGTCCCTTTGAAGGTAGGTGTGAGGAGCCACCTCCACAGCTGCAGGAGCAGCCAGAGGCCCTAGGAAAGGAGCACGTGTCCTACACCCACACCCACATCCCACTGTCAGGTTTAAGAACAGGAGTCCTGAGAGAAAGCTCCTGGCATGGTTCTGTGCCTCCCTTTCCAAGCCCTGAATCAGCCTGGCAAAGTCAGGACAGGGCTGCCATTTGACTGAGGGAGATTTTCTCTGCCCTGGACTAGACCCACCCTGGCCCTGAGGCTGAGAGCCTTGTTCAGTGTGTACCCTGGACAGCTGCACACAATATGGCAGATATAGCCAACTTGATTGCTCCCCAAGAGGAAACCTAACTCCAAGATGAGCTTTCCAGACTGTGAACTATGGTCTGAGAAGATGGGAAATAAGCAAGCACAGATGTGCATGAGCAAGACAGGAGGAGGGAGTGAAAGAACACATAGGCAGGATTCTGTGTCCAACCAGATTAAATCATAAAGCGTTTATAGCATATGGAGAAAGCAGGAAAGACCATAGGGGAGCTAGAAAGGAAGGTATGAATGAATGAAGTTCCTCAATGCTACAGCAGGCCAAATTCATATTTATTACACTTTCTACTACCAGGCCCTGGGAAAGCAGTTCGTCTATCCTTCAAGTTCCATGTGACCACCTTCGAATCTTCCCTCACCTCTCCAGTCCACGTGAACCTCCTAATTCAGAGATGTTTTCTCATAGTACCATACAGATAGCTCATCTCCTAACTAGATAAAAACCTCTTTGGATCAGAACAAGGTGTAGACAACAAAAAAGTACAGCCAAGGATTCAGATGTAACTCAAGGTCTCAGGCAGGTGGCCGAGATCAAACCAGATGGTGAATGAGAAGTCCAGGTCTGAGACATCAGAAAAACTGAGACCATTCTATATCAGAGTAGACAATGGGCTGAATGTAGGGAGCCAAAAACAGATGGAGGAGTTAGGTGTACAAAGAAAGCAGGAAAAGATACCAAGTTCAGTGAGATGGAGAAATTGAAATTTAATTTTGTATGGGAAGAACAAATATCTAATATGTGCCTGCCACCACTGATTGGGATAACAAGAAATGTGCAGAGAATGGATAGGAAAACACTTCTTATAACTTGAAAACAATTTCTGTGCCATAAACTTCAATCCCACTTCCAGCCCCTCTGCATTTTTGCTGCACTGTGTGCTTAGTCAAGAATTTGTTAAAGGGTAAAATAATTTAAAATCTATCCTTCAGTGAATGAATGTCAAAACTTGGCATTATCACTGAGTGCCATGATGCACCAGGCACAGTTCAAGGCATCAAAAGTTGTTCTGGAGATCCATTCCTGGAAAGCTATTCCTTGCTCCCTCCCTCCTGTTCTTTCTTGTCTATCCTTCTCTCCTTTCTTCTTTTTTTTTTTTTTTGTGGGCATCACTGCTTCTGGTGGAAGTGGGCCTCTCCTTTCTTTAGAATAATTTTTATCATCTTGGAAGAGGCCATTTTTATAGATTTGGTTAAACCTCATCACAAGTTTTGTTTTTAACAAAACTTTTATTACAGCCCTTCAGAAATCCAAATTGTTATAGTGCCTTGCTGCTCAACCTAAAATACAGAACAAGAGCAAATAAGTTATTGACTCTTCAAAACCACCAAAGAAAAAATAGAAATAATTATAAGATGAATGACATATGAAGTACAACTCAAAGGTGAGCGTAAAAGCTACCCTTAGCTCACTGCCATCTAGTCGAATCTGACTCATGGTAATCTTTTAGGACAGAGTAGAACTGTCACACAGAAATCTCAAGGGTGGGGCTCTCTATTAAAAAAAATACAGACTGTCACATCTTTCTCTCATAGAGAAGCTGGTGGATTCAATATGCAGAACTTTCTGTTAGTTGATGAGTGTTTTATCCATCAGAACCGTTTAATATTTCCAAGAGACCTTTTAAATATGCAAATGCTTTTGATGGGTATAGTTTTTCATGAATATATATACATATATTGATGAATGGATATATGTGTATATATATACATTCAAATAAATGTGAATACACAAATACGTGCATGTGTATATAGGCAGTTATGCTATCAGGCTTTGAGTTTCTCTTGGTGGTTTTTCAAATACATATCAATACTATGAAATTGAGAATGTTACAATGAAACCTGAGAATGTTAAAGCAGGAAGTGCTCTAAGATTATAAAGCCAACTTTCTCATTTTTGAAATAAGGAAAGTGAAATCCAGATAATCGCTTAGTCAAGATCAAGCAATCAGTTAAAATCTAATTGCTGTGTTTCCAATGGAAACATTTTTTTCTTAATTACACCATTTTCGCAGTTTACTCTGACTTACAAATAAAGTTCTTGTCACCTACAAAACATAAAGAGCCTCAAAAAGCGATTAATAAAAGACCACAAATATGAGACCACAAAATAAAATAACGCAAACAATAATTTCTAAATAGTTCTATTGAATATGGTTCAACTGATAATTGTAATAATAACTGGCTCTTGTGTATTTCATAGAAATTGGAGCTAGCTTATAAAAACAAACAAAAATCTAAATGATTCATTTTGAAAATAACACAGAAAGGGAGCAAAATTAGTGTTTAGGCTATAATTACATAAGATTCTACCATAGGGCGCTGTGTTTGGACTTTATCTACAGTATACCTCTGTAGCTCTGATGCTTCTGAGATTTATTCCAAAGAAACAAGTTATATCATCACAATCTCAATGTGTCAATCACATATGGTATGGTACTCTGTTTATAAATCTCATTTTTTAAAAATCTGCTGGAATGGAATATGGCTAACCACAGAGATGTCTTAAGGGCTTGTAGCTGCTGCTGCCGCTGCTTACATTGTTGGGTGCCATCGGGGTGATTCCAACTCACAGCTGTCCCATGCAAAATGGAGTGAAATATTACCTAGTCGTAATCCAGTCTGACAGTTTCTATAGTTCAGCCCATTGTTGCAACCATGATACAAGTCATGTCATTGAGGGCCTCCTTCTTTTTCACAAACCCTCAATTTTAGCAAGCATGATGTCCTTATCCAGAGACTGGCCCTTTCTGATAACATGTTAAAAAGATTTAAGACAAAGATCTCACTGTCCCTACCTCTAAAAAGTCTTCTGATTGTACTTCTTTCAGCATAAATTTATTTTCTGGCAGTACATGGTATATTCATTATTCTTCTGCAGCATCATAATGCAAAGGCATCAATTCTTCTTTAATCTTCTTTGTTCATTATCAAGCTTTGGCATGTGAAGCTTTTGAAAATGCCATGACTTGATTCAGAATCATCTTCAATGATTCTGAGAATCTTTATTTAAAGAGAAGTATTAGAAGGCACTTTTACAGCAAATGCATCCAATACAATACTTCATTTGAATTCCTAACTGCTGTTTCCAAGGTCACTGATTGTGGATTCAAATCAGAGGAAATAATTAACAAGGGCAATCTTTTTTCTGTTTATTTTGATTATACTTATTGATCTAGTTGACATTTCACAGATTTTTTCAGATACCAATAAATTCATCTACAGTGGACAGGCTGCAATGGGGCTTGCAGATTAAGACAGACTAGGAAAACCTAACAATCTGCTTACCAAAAAAAAAAATGGCCAGTGAAAACTTTAAGAACAGCAATGTGACATTGTTTTGATATTGTCAGAAGTTAAGCCTCACTGCCTGGAAAGCACTAAACATATTACTGAGGAAGAGGTGCCTTCTCAAAATAGAGTCAACCTTAATGACCTGGATGGAGCAAAGTTTCCAGGATCTTCACTGTGTGACTCAAAATGAGAACAGTTTCTAACATCCATTAATAATCAGAATATTAAATTTCAAATTATTGATCTGGGAAATTAGAAGTTGTCAAAAATTAAATGGAACACTTGACGATATATATCCTAGGCATTAAGGAGCTGAAATGGTCAGCAGCTGAACCAATTTACTGGAAGAGATCCATATTTCAGTTTGAGCTCATTACCAAAAACAATTGAACTAACAGAGTGTGAAAATTTCACAGTGTCAAACAGAAGTCATATTTACTGAATATAATTCAAAATGAGCTGCCTAATTTTTATTTTCTTTATTGTAGCATACTCTAGTAAATGGTATGGACTTTGATCTTCCTTAGTGAGTGCTTCAAATTCCATTCACTTTCAGCCCTCAAGGTCAGATCATCTGCAAATTGAATTTTGTTCAAGAGTCTTCTTCCACACCTGATGTTCAGCTACTCACATAGTCCAACTTCTCTGATTATTTGTTCAGGGCACAAATTGGGTAAGTGTGATGAAAGGATAAACCCTTGATGCACATGTCTCCTGATTTTAAACCTTGAGCAGTATCTTCTTGTTCTATTCAAATGACTGCTTTGGGCCTATGTACAGGTTTTGGATGAACAGACAGAACTGCCATGTAATTCCCATTCTTTACAATGGTACCCATAATTTATCATGAGTCACACAGTCGAATACCTTTGCATAGCCAGAAAACCACTGGTATACAGTTAGCTAGTATTCTGTGCTTTCAGTTAAGATCCATATGAAAGCAACAATACTATCCTTCGTACCATATACTGTTCTGAATTAGCCATGGTTTCTGGTAATTCTCTATCTATGCACTTCTGTACCATGTTTTTTATTATTTCAACATAATTTTACTGTTGTGTGATAGTAATGTTTGTTTCTTTCTTTGTTTGTTTTCCTTTCTGTTGGATCACTTTTCTTTAGAATGGGAATGGATAGGAATCTCCTCCAGGTTACTGTTTACCCAGTGTCCTCGCAGAGATGGGAGGCCACCTCCAGTGCTGCATTCATTTGCTGAAAGGTTTCAATTGGCATTCTGTCCCTTTCTGGAGCCCTGCTTTTAGTTTTGTTTTTGTTGATGACTTCATTGCAACTTAGACTTTTTCTTTCAATGCCATTGGCTCTTGACAAAAACTACCTCTTGAAATGATTGCATGCTGATCAATTATTTTTTATAGTGACTTTGCACATTCTTTCCATCTTTTAATGTTTCCTGCATCATTTAATATTTTGTACAATGAAAGCATCAATATTGCAATTCGAGGCCTTTGTTTCCTCATCAGTTTTTTAGATTGAAATATCAAACATGTTCTTCCCTTTTAGTTTTCAATTCCAGGCATTTGAAAATTTCATTATCATCCTTAATTTTGTCTTCTTAAACTGTCCTTTTACTCTTTTACTCCATCATTTTTCCAGTCATTTTAGCTACATTCAAGAGCAAATTTCAGAATCTGTTCTGCCATTTTGGTCTTTTATTTATTTCTTATCTTTTATTGACTTTTTTATGTACAAGGTCCTTGATGCCACTCCATATCTCATCTAGTCTTGGGTCAGTTTTCACTGTGTCAAAACTATTCTCTAAATTCAGACGAGATTTGTTCAAGACTTTTGTGGAGTTGTCTTAATTACCTTTGGCTCCAATTTGACTTAAACAACTAATAGTTTGTTCTATGGTCAGTCTCTAGGCTTATTCTGACTAGTAATCAGCTTCTCCATCATGTCTTTTCATAGATGTAGTCTAATTTATTCTCATGTTTTCCATTCAGTGAGGTTCACATGCTTATGTTGTTGATAAAAATATTTGCAGAGATTAAATAATTGATCTTGTAAAATTCTAATATTTGGTCCTCAGCATCCTAGCCTCAGCATCAGAGCCATATTTTCTGACCATTGATCCTTCCTTAATTACAGTCATTGCATTTAATCTCCAGTAATTCTTAATGAATCTTGATTACATGTTCGATCAATTTTAAACTAATAATATTGGTTAAAAAGATTTTCAGTTTCCTCATCTTTCATGTTAGGATTGGTGCCTAAATTGAATAATAGTCAGATTAACTGGTCTTCCTTCTGGATATATAAATATTACCCTGTCACTGACAGCATTGTACTTCAGAATAGGTCTTGAAATGATCTTTTTGGTAATGTGTGTGATGTCACTCTTCTTCAATTTGCAGTTCTCAGTGTAATGGGCCATAGCCAATACCAGTTCATTTCAGCTCACTATTGTTTAAGACATTAATCTTTAAGTGTTCCATTTCATTTTTGATTACTTGACATTTTCTAAAATTCATACTTTATTCAGTCCACATTCTGATCAGTAATGGGTGCTTGCAGCTATTTATTTTCCTTTTGAACCAAGTTCCATTTGCAAGGGAAGTTCTGCTCCATCAAAGGCATGAAGGTGCATAGTGCTTTAAGGTGGCAGCTATTCTCCAGCCATCTTTTAGTGGCTTCTAACCTGAGGATCTCATCTTCTGTTACTGTGTCAGACAACATCCTCTGGTGCACCATAGTGAGGAGACCATCTTCAAAGATACCACAACTGAATAGTTCATCAGTAGCAGAGGAAGAGAGTGAAATTCACTTAGTATCCTTCAAACTAAAGGCATTTTAAAGACTTCAAGCTACATAAATAGTTGAGGATTTGTTCTTGTAATTTTTCTTTTTTTCTTTTTATTAAATCAATTTATTGAAGGCTTATAAAATTCTTATCAGAATCCATACACATATCTATTATGTCAAGCACTTTTGTACATGTTTCCCTCATCATTCTCAGAACACTTGCTTTCTGCTTGAGCCCCTGACATCCTCACTTTTCTCCTTCCTCCCCACTCCCTCCTTTCCCATGAATCCTTAAAAATTAATAAATTTTTATTATTTTGTCATATCTTACACTATCTGACGTCTCCCTTCACCCACTTCTCCATTGTCCATCTCCCAGGGAAGAGGTTAAATGTAGATCCCTGAAATCTGTTCTCCCTTTCTACCCCACCTTCCCTCAACCCTCCCATTGTCACTCTTATCTCCACTGATTTTGCAGGGTTCTTCTGTCTTTGATTCCCCAGGTTTCCAGTTCCTAAGTGTACTAATGTACATCCTCTGGTTCAGCCAGATTTGTAAAGTAGAATTCGTATCATCTTAGTGAGGGAAGGAAGCATTTAAGAACTAGAGGAACATTTTATGTTTCATCATTGCTATACCACAACCTGACTGGCTCATCCCTTCCCTGAGAGCCTTCTGTGAGGGAATGACCACTTGCCTAGAGATGGGCCTTGGGTCCCCACTCTGCATTCCTCCTCATTCACAGTAATATGATTTTTTTGTTCTTTGATGCCTAATAGCTGATCCCCTCAACACCTCGTGAACACCCGGGCTGCTGTGCTTCTGCCATGCGGGTGTTGTTGCTTTTCAGTTAAATGGTCACTTGTTTATCTTCAAGCCTTTAAGGCTCCAGACTCTATATCTTTTAATAACCAGGCATTTTCAGCTTTCTTTGCCACTTTTGCTTATGCACTTGCTTTGTCTACATCGATTGTATCAGGATAGCCTGGTATGCTTTTTCCACGCGGGCTTTGTTATTTCTAAGTTAGATGGCCACTTGTTTATCTTCAAGTCTTTAAGACCTCAGGCACCATATCTTCTGATGGCTGGAGGATTTGTTTCTGAGTAAATATTAAGTCATATGTCTAATAAATGTCCACAAATGTTTCAGGGCCAATGTAAAAATACTTATTTGCACTATGAACATTTAATACTGATATAAATTCTGTGTGATCAGACCAACTTGTAAAATTTACTGTCATGACCCTATGCCTTAAGAGTGAGAAAATGGGAGGGAAGCTGAATTTTGAAAAGCAAGATATTAGCTATATTTATGCAAGCTCCCTCAGTGCAACAAAGTTGCTTCAATCCTCTAGGTGTTAGTCTCAAGGAACAAGGTTGTGTTGTAGTAACAAATTGTGTTAGCACAGGTTGACTAGAGAAACAAATCCAGAGACATTCAGATACATGTTGAGAGCTTTATATCAAAGAATAGTTGGATATTAAGAAAATGTTCAAGCCCAGTCCAGATCAATAAGTTCAATATTAGCCCATGACTTCTTCTTTAGACTCACCCAGGATACCCAATGATGCTGAATCAGGAAGACCACGAGCCGCAAGGGGGAGGGGAAAGTCCTATGTGTGCCAATAGTAATGGAAGCATCTCAATGCTGGCTTGGGTCTCCTTGTGGTTCCTCCAGCTCTCTGAATGTCATAACAGCAGAGAGGGAAGGCAGAGAGAGAGAGTGTGCCCCGCCACCAGGGAGAAAGAGAGGCTGTGACCTGATTGACAGGCTGGAGTCTACCCCTTCATTCCATTTATCAAGTTGACATGAAATTGTGTAAGTACCACACAAGTACTTCCATTAATTTCAGTGGCTTAATACAGGAACATTTGTTTTAGTGGCATACCTCAGGTTCTTCTTCAGTTGAATTTATTGGATTCTGACTAATGCCAGTATGTGTGCTAGGAACTGTTGGGGTCTTAGCCACAATGGCATACTCCAAAGCCTCATCATTACCTATGTGGGAGGTTCAATCCCACTAATCTTCTGTTCAGTGCCTTCCAGGACAGCTCAGGAACTCAATTCGTTGATGTCCTATAACTATGAAACTTGGCACACCTAGCTCTGAGGTCACTGTGGCAGTCAAAAAGACAGGGAAGGGAAGGCCCTGAACTGAGAGGTGACATGTGTGTAAAGAATATGAATAATCAGTGAGAAACAGCTCTCTTTGTCCCACTGGATAACCCTAATCTGCCTCCATTAGAATCTTTAATGCAAGAAAAATGGAAGGTTATTTCCCATCATTCACTTCAGGAGGTCTTCTCCTCTTTAATTTATTGGACTCTGGTTGGCACCAACATGAGTGCTAGGAAATAACTGATGAGTTCATAGCAGCAACAGCACACTCAGTCACCACTTTTCTTTCAAGGGATGCTCAGGGACTCAAGTTCTATATTTTTAGGAGGTAAGGGTTGAGGAAGAGTCATGCAAGCAGATATACTGATGTTTCTCCATCTGCTCAGTGTTTCTCAGGCCTATCAATCTTCCCCAACACACGTCAGTGATGTGTGCTAGCTCTCTGTCAACTCCTGAGGTGCCAGTACATTTCCAGGCCCAGGGACATCTTGGTTAGATAGTAACAAGACTTGTGGCTAGATTCAGAACAATCTTGTAAAAAGGGTTTTTTTCTTCTCAAAGCAGATTTTGCTGTGTAACTTTGTTTCCCTCTCTCAAGACAGAGTTTTGATAACTTCCACTTGATGGTTCTTTCTAGAATGAATACCAGAACCAAGTGATTCTGCCTTCACTATTAGTAACTTCAATAAAGAGAGGTTGACAAATTCTCTGCCATTCCCAGAAAAATGGAAGTGGGAATATTGTATGCTTCAGATCTGTCCTCTTTTTCTGTTTGTTTAAACTGAGTTAAAAAAAATAATAAAACAATTGATCATGGAGAAATCCCCATATAATATTTTCCAACAGTTTTAGCCAAGGACAGATCCGAAGTGGGAAGTGTTTCATATGTTATCATTTAGCACTGATACAGTATATCACTTAAACGTGAGCCCAGTGCAAAGTGCTCTACTAGACCATGTGAACTTGTGTATATGGCACTGGATTGGATGTCTTGGGTCCCCTTCCAGCTCCCAAGTGCTTTCACACTATGACCTTGATGGAGTCACTTGACATTCTTCTGCTGAGTTTCCCCAGACCAGCCAGGGATGAATCAAAATATCATGTATTAAAAAAAAAGTACTTGAAAATAGGAAAAATGTTATATGAATTTAGTAGTGAGGTCTAAGTACTCCGTTATATATTTATGTAATATATGTCATTTATGGGAGATGGTGACTCCATCCTAATGGTTTAAAAATATGGGATAAGCATCTCTTACCCTGACTCTTCTGCCAGGGTCCATGAAATATGAAACTTTGCCCAACATAACTTCTTCAATTGTGCTAAACCCCAGCCTCTTATTTAGTGCCCTAATCTCTGTTCTTCTACTTTTAAATGACAGGATTCTCTCCAGGAGGTTTAACCCCTCTACCTACACATTAGCTGACCAAACTGGAAAATGCTTTTCTTTCATTTTAATGGCTGACTTAACTGTATTTATTTACTTTGTGCATCCTAAAACTGTGACTATTCTTATATCCTCCGGTCTTCATTTGTGGGCCTCTCTGGACTTGTAATATTAGAAATGCACAGTTGAGCAATACTTTCCAGGAAAGAAGAGTTTTGCAAGTTTCTTCCTGGAAATAATAACTGAGTCTCAGTGAGGAAAGACTACTCCATTAAAACAGATTAGGAAAATCAAGATCTAGAGATGCTTTGGGCAAAGCTTTCTAATGGACTTGGTAAAGTCACTTCGTTTTTTAAAAATTTGATTAATTGTTAGGTGGTGTTTGTTAGCCCAATGGCATGAGAGACAATATTTTTTTAATTTTTTAATCATTTTATTGAGGGCTCATACATCATTTTTCATAATACATAAATACATAGATCATGCCATGCTTCTTCACATGCCTGCTGCTGTCATCGTTCTCCAAACATCCACTTTCCCGTTTAATGCCTTGACATCAGCTTCTCATCTTTCCCCCTTCATCCTTCTCCCTCCTCTCCCACCAGCCCTCAATACTTCATAAATTATTATTGTTTTGACATATCTCACACTGCCCGATGTCCCACTTCACCCACTCCTCCAATGTCTGTCCTCCCAACAGGAGGTTATGCGCAGACCCTTGTAGTTGGCTCCCTCTCTCTAGTCCACCTTCCCTCCACCTATCCAGTAGCTCCATTCTTACTACTGGCCCCAAGGAGTTCATCTGTCCTGGGTTCCCCGTATTTCCAGTTCCCATCTCTATCAGTGCCCCTCCTCCACTTCAGCTAGATTTATAAGGTATAATTGGGACCATAATAATTGAGGGGAGGAAGCCTTCAGAAACTAGAGCAAAGTTGTAAGCTTCATCGCCACTTCACTGCACCTTACTGGCCTGTCTCCTCCCCACGACTCCCCTGTAAGAGGGTGTACGATTACCCACAAGTGGGCCTTGGGTCCCCACTCTGCTCTCCCCCTCATTCTTAGAGATGTGATTCTGTTCTTTACTACTTGATACCGACCCCACCCCGTGATCACACAGGCTAGTGCCATGTGGGCTTTGCTGTTTCTGGGCTAGATGGCCATTTGTTCACCTTCAAGCCTTCATGATCCCAGATACTTTATCATTTGGTAACTGGGTTCATCAGATTTCTCCACTCTGTCTGCCTCTGCTCCCTTTGGTCTTCAGCAATCACATTGGGAGAGTAGGCACACAGTGATATGATTTTTATTCTTTGATGCCTGATATCTGGTTCTTTTCACACCTCGTGGTCACACAAGCTGGTGTGCTTCTTCTATGGTGTGTTTTGTCGTCCCTGGGCCATATGTCCTTTGTTCACCCTCAAGCTTTTTAAGTCCTCAGATGGTGTATCTTTTGATAGCCGAGTACCATCAGCTATCTTCACCACTCTTGCTCAATCCCCACATGTCCTCAGTGATTGGAGAGACAATATTTTTTAAGTGCCTCTCTTTGTTAGCTTAAACCTACCATGTCTCTTCTCTACTTCTTCATCATAGAACAGATCTCAAGACACCTGGGGCAACCTTGAAACAAAAATATTTGGTTCTTTCGTGTAATTTAGTCAAAGAATGCTTACATTGAATGAAGAAACCAATACTCCATTTAACCTGTGTCTTTTATGACAAAACTGAGAAGGGAATGATAAATTGGAGTCACATTGTGTAAAATATTGAGGAAGAGTTTGGAATTGTTAAAGAAAAGCTAAAAATTCTTTAAACTTTTGGGATGGAGATAGTATATCACCTCATCTACTTAAAATAACCTTGGCAGTATGAAGGATTGTAAAAGCAACATAAACAAAGAAAGAAGATGGTCAAGAGGGTAATATTTCAAATGAGCTTAAAGGTCGTCTCTCAGCAATGAGAATAAAGAAAAGGGAAAAGATGAGAAATATTTCAAAGGTAAAAGTAGCAGATCTTAGTGAAAACTGAATGGAGGTGGAAGAGAGTGAGAATTAAAGTGACAGAGGTGAGTGATTATTTTATGCATCTATGGAAGGGTAGATGGCAAAAAAACAATGTTTCCAGATATCCCTACTTCTCACAACAGTTTTCCATGGCACAACTCGTCCGAATTTACTAGATAATTGATATTTTAAATGTACTGTGTACTATGTAACCCTGACCTTAGTGACTATATTTCTGATTAACCATGAAGAAGCACAGACCAAAACAAGGGCCTCTCTTGTCTGCAAAACATGACACTGAACCAGGGAATAAACCAGAGTATGGACTTAACAAAAAACACTCAATCTCTTTCTTCTCCACAGACCTCAGACTGATGATTTATACCTTGATGACCAACAAGCTGCTTGAACACTCTTAGCCTGGAGCACCTCAGAATCCCCAAGCACCCTTGAAAACATTCCAGAGTGCTTCTCTGATAAATTTCAACATCTTATTGACTACTCTTTGAACCCATGCACCACTTTATTGGAGAAGTTCTGGGGGCTCCATGGTTAAGCACTCAACAGGTAACAAAAGGTTGGCCGTTTGCAGGCATCAGCTCTTCTACAGCAGAAAGGAGTTTGCTTCTGTAAAGACTGCACCTTAGACAACCTCAAAGAGCAGGTGTACTCTATCTTAGACACTCACTGCGAGTCAGAATCAACTCAAAGGCCACTCATGTTGTGTTGGTGATTATCACTACATTCGCTTGGAATTGCATCCATAAATAATTAGGAACTTGCACAGTTTTTAGTCAAGATCTCAGCAACTCCTGAACCAGTTTTCAAAAACATGGATTTAAGTGTTATTCTCTAGGTAGCACAGATGGTTAAGCCCTTGACTACTAACCCAAAATGTGACCATTCCAACCAATCTGGAGGTGCCTCACTAGACAGGTTTTGCAATCTACTTCTGCAAGGTCACAGCCTTGAAAACTCTTTGAAACAGATCTGCTCGGCACACATATAGTCAGAATTGAGCAGACAGCAATAAACTGAAGCAACATAAAATTGTAGAAAGAGAAGCTAAACTCTGAATATTATTCTTTCCCTGACACATAACTGTAAAGGAAGGAAAAGAAAAATTAGGTACCTATCTCTATCCTCCACTATGATTATTCAAACTAAGCTTGAAAAGAGACATATACTGACCATTCCATCATTTTCCCATTAAACACCCATCAAAGAACATACCACATACTAGCTATGTCAGAAAGAAAAATATATAGCTACTGAGCCAAATCGCTGTTCCAGACACTGCCTGCTCATCGTGTGAGAGTTGCAAAGCTTCCCATGACCAGTGTGATTGCAGAAGGCATCACCAAGGAACTGAAACTTAAACACCTTCAAGAAAAGATAGCTCTTGTACAAACAGAGAAAAAGAAACAGAGTGATTATTGGGATGTGACAAGTATGGGCTCAAGAAGGAGAGCATTTGTATTGGGCAGAAGGAACCCTCACACTACTGATATTCAAAAAACTCCAAGAACCCATCCATCTTTAGGGACTTAAATACAACTACAAAAAAAAAAGCTGTCTCTTCCCCATCTGTCAGCCCTGTGTTTCTCTGTGTTGGCTTTACATTTGGAAAGAAACTTAACATGATGCAGCTAGCTGGCTGATGGTGAATCCAGACTTACTTCCTCTCCTTTCAGCTGCCCCTGTGGAGCAGTGGACAATATCACTTCTTTCTTGTTGATTTATCAAGTCTCAGATTTGCCTCTGATTGAAGCACCTTGGCTTACTTTCCCACCCCTGAGCCAGCCATTGTGATTAAGAGAATAAAATACAATGATTGACTGAGTCTGAGTTCCATGCCTGCCCAGGATCCAGAAAAAGGGTCCAACCATAACTGTTCAGATAAGGTTGAAAGGCAGAACAAGAGATGTCAACCACATCGTTGATGAACTGCATATTATACAGACCAATTTAAGAGGAATAAAAAATTATTAGAGTCATGCAAAATGTGTTTGAGGGATATAGGTAAGGTAATGTGGATCATTCAAGTGTCATTAATTTTTGGTTCATAACATGGAAAATTTTGAAAGATTTTAAAGTAAGGCACTGTCATTTGAATTCATTCTAGAATGCAATAGAATGGCATTCTAATTTCAAATAGTCAAATAGAAATATCTTTTCAGGCGTAAAGTTGTTGGCTAATTTTTTTATATTATACTTAAAGAAGAGTCACTTATTTCATAAGAAAGGTTTATATACACCTATTTCCTACTTACTGATCACTTTGTTATGTAACATTTCACATTTATGGCAGTAGTAGAAAAATTCTATCTGTGGCAGTAAAAATGTAAGGTGACAGTGATGTTAGTTGTGATGGTTAAGGTTATTTGTCGATGTGGCTGGATCATGATGCTCAGTGGTTTGACAATTATATAATGATGCAATTTAGCAGTTATGTAGTGATGTAATCTGGTAGTTATAAAGTGATGTAACCATCTTCCCTTTTGTGATCTCTTGTGATTAACCACTGTTTTCTCGTCATGCTGACTTTTACATTCTTTCTTTATCTTTGAAACCTGACAGGTCAATGAGTAAGGAGTGGGCATAAAAACAAGTAAATATTCCAAATACCTCTATAATTGCATGAAAAGGAAGATTTCATTTGCCTGATAAACTAGTTGCATTAGAACAAATTCACATATTAGTTGACATGAATGTACAGTGAAGTTAAGCAAAGAAAAGTCTCACCTTTTGTTTATAAATTAATCTATTCATTTCTTGAGTTCTTCCACATGGACAATAAATATGACTTAGCCCCTGGGTCTGAATAATAGAAAAACTAATATGTACCTTCTCTGTGAACTCTTAACCTGTGCCAAGCAGTGGCCTAGGCAGTATGCATAGTCTGAAAGATGAATATTATTGAAAGGTGACTCTTTACCAAATAGTAAAATAAGATTCCCAAGGGTTCTGTTTTGCATTTTAATAAATTCTTCCCAAGAAACAATACTAGAAAATGGCAGAGAGGTAAAATTCAAAGCCAATCTGTATGACTCCAAATCTGTTTCCTTCCATGACACTGGGCTTTGTTTCCACAATTGAACTTGATAATGATATTGTTTCCAAAGTCACTGAATGGATTCCCGATTTAAAAAAAAAAAAGTTTCACTGCTGATGAGTTCCTCGTCAAGAATGAGTTTCTGGTTTGCCAGAAGCCATGGTTGTCTGTCTCATAAGAACTTAAAATCACACACATAAACACACATACACACACACACAGAATACCTGGAGGATACACTATTTGTGTATAATTCTAATTTTTGTAAAGGAATTGTGATGTGAGATTTCCTCTCAAATTTTTAGAACTTGAAGAAATCGTGGAATAGTTCCTTTACTTGAAGATGATTTTTAATGCATCTTCTTTCAATGTTATTATTTCAGACTTGAATAGAGCTAAGTATTCCTAGAGATTGGCCTGTTAGTATATTTAAGTGAAGATGTGTAATCAATATGTGGCTCCAGAAAAGAATAAACAGCCAAATGTTAAATATGTTATCTAAAGCATACTGTTGCCTTAAACTTTAAGGTACCACACATGAAAGATGAAAGTTGGTTTAGAGCTGGGAACATAGCTAAGGAACATCCGGTCACCTGGGGGAGGGAGGGAGGGAGGTTGAGCAGGGATATTTTCCCTAAACCTTCCTCCACATCAGCAGTCTCCCAATCAACAATTCTGAGTTCTGATGTGGTTGAATGTATTTGAGCACAGCTACCCTTGAGGCTCATAAAAGAGGCAGTTAGCTTCGGACCAACTCTGACTAATGTATATGGAGAGAGCCCCATAAAATAAACACACTTCAAGATGTTTGCCCAGTAATGGATATTTGACCTACCCACCTCCACCACCCCCCTTCCCTAATGCCAACACAAGTGGTGTTTGAAGAGCAAAGCAAATTCCATTTCAGTTCCTACGCCTGGTCTGATGCACTTTGACTAGCGTTCCAAATTTGGGGAGCAGTTCCACCCCTGACTGTATATCTCTTCAAGAATCTCTTAAATTGGTCATTAGTCACTAATGCAGCAATTCACCCACATGCCCAGAAAGCACAAAGGTTGCGATGACCATCTGCGAAGAGGAAAGGCCTATTGTGGGCACAGCAGCCAGAACTAATAGCTGAAAGGGAGAAGGGGTGGCCTCCCTTTGTCCTGTTCAGTCAGAAAAGGATGCTTTTGGAATGTGGCAGTCTACTTCACAGCCAGAGCCTGAAAGTTTCACATATCACAGACCTACAAGGTCCCGTCAATAAAATGTATCCTAAAGAAATAGTCAAAGATGTGCATCCAGGGTTTGCTACAGGACGTTCATTTCAGCATTAGGTCAATGATGAAAAATTGAAAATGACCTAGATGTACAACAATGGCTGGATTAGATTTCTTTTGTTTTTGTATCACATTACCATGAACTCAGTTGATGAATCCAACACTCATTTAGTACTCTGTTCTGAAGGTCAGAAATCCAATGAGCCTTGTTGATTTTTCTTTGTGTTGTGTGTCACCACCCATTGGCAGGACTGTGTTCCTTGTTTAAAGTTCTAGAGGAGGACAGGTTCCTATTTGCTCATAGTTTTATGACTGAGGTCCCACTATTTTGATGACTCACAACTTAGGAGTGTTCCTAGTTCTTAGAAACTACCCACATTCCTTGTGATCCCCATGTTTCATCTTCGAACACAGCAATACCAGAGCAGGACCTTCTCACATCTTTTGGCCCCTTCTGTCGTTAAGGAGGAGAATGATTGCATCATGACATTGGACCACATGTTTACATTGGACCCACCTCATTTTTAAAAAATCCAAAAATATCCCAACACATACATATATTGTGTCAAGCACATTTGTACATTTGCTGCCATCACCATTTCCAAAACATTTTCTTTCTGTTTGAGGCCTTGGTATCAGCTCATCATCCCCCCCCGCCCGCCCTTCCTCACAAACCCTTGATAATTTATAAATTATTTTTTTCATGTCTTACAATGACTGATATC